>JAGDQP010006496.1:49286-60521 GCA_022664845.1 Lepisma saccharinum | reverse complement strand
ATTATCGTGAGGGTAAGATTAAACAAAGAACACCTCAACCTAAATGATCCTACTAGAATCCAAACATTCACTTTTATTCCTGAACAAGGTGAGGATAATACATTCTTCAACAACACCGTATTGCTCTTGATGATAGATCTTAATTGTCCAAATTATTATTAAAATCTATCAAGTATGATGAACGTTCCATATATCAAATTAATTCAATTATAGCACTGTTTAGTTTTTTCTAATCACTTGATTAAATAACCACACATAAACTCTGAGTGATATCATACGAGTTTCACCCACGATGAATATATATATATATATATAATGGCTTTCTCTCTGTATGAATTCTTTATATGCGTACGCTTTTTCTTGTGTATCACCTACTTTAATCGTGTTTGGCTCTTCCCTGTGTAATGTGATATGTTCACAGAGTTGGACTTTTTCCTGTGTGTTGATCTCAATTATGTAGGTAACTTGCATCCAAGATTAGTATTATTAAGATTAGTATTTGGAGAATAGTATATGTGTGAGATATACGTACTAATCAGTTCTCCTCCTCGAAACTGATATTAAACATATATTTAAGTAACCACTAAATAACATATATAGTTCTCGCACTATATTCCTGTAAAACGCTTGCTTAAAGTTCTCCAACTTAGTTAATGTTGAATGTAATCTTACTTAAGTTTATATCACCATTTTTGCTGACAGTGTCCTATATTCATTAATTTTACAAAGCTAAGGGGGATTAACTTTGTAAACGATCCTCAAACTAGAGCGAAATATGACCACCTTTCACGTCACATGCGGATGAAAAAGTTCGCATAATGTTCTGCAGATAAGAGTATGTCCTTATTATGAACCTCTAAATATATTGTTCCTTATACCTAAAATATATACGGATTACTTAATGACACATCCACCAATCTTCTGATGTCGGATTTCGAAGAAATAAACTTGAGAGGCTTAAGAACAGTAGGAAACAAACCTCGAACAAAAAACGTATCCCCGTCTTCTAGTATTCAGATCCTCACTAAAAAGGATTTTACACAGGCCACAGCGATGTTTTTTTTAAACTCATAAGCTTACAACTACATATAGGAGCTATTGGATACTGTCCGCATTCTTTCCAGACTTTCTTCTGGCAACTGGTTTCTACGTTGTAGTGCAGAAGGTATGTATCCTTGACATTAGTAGCGATTATCCCCACAGGAGCAACTTCATTTCAAAACTATGTAACTCGCCGGTAAGCTCTCTCGAGTGATTAGTGTGCCCCAATCTACGACTTCTGTACGTAGTAGCGCTACTACTAACCAACGCGACCTCGCAAGAGCTGACGAAGAATAATATCCCAGGCGCTAACCAGCAGCCAGTGGATAGTTGATAGTTTGTCAACTTCACAGCTATATGAATACTTAAACAAGGTAATATATGTGTAGAAGGTTATTTTCCTTTTCCTCTAACTGTTTGACACCAACTCTCTCAGTACTAGACAACCAGTACAATAACTTGAAGCATGTGGCGAACTTCCAAGTATAATATCTTTATGAAATTTTAACTAAATTCAAAAGTTCTAGCTGTGGTTCATAACAGAACATTATCTTCTGTTAGAAGACAAAACTTATTAACGTAATTCTTCCTTATAACTACTTCTTTAACGCTAGCTTACCATCATGGATGTTTGATCCCTTTAGCGGCCTTTTGGATAAGTTCGACTTCTGCTGCTTTAGCGTTATTAAAGGAAAAATGAATAGATTCTTTATAATTGATCCTAGGCGGGAAGGTTCACTTTTAGCTAAGACAATTTAGAATCTTTATGCATTTATCGCTTTTTTAACAAATCTTGATATCTCCAAAACAATTACATATAACGTGTATTCGAAGTGAGCTTATGCATAAGACATAAAAAGTCTACCGCGTTCACTGTTTCTCATGGTCAGGCGCGTCCTGTCACAAAAGCTGGCCATATAATTAATTGTAACCAACAGGGATAATATTTGTATCTTCAAATAGCACTGCGTTTGTTTATCGGGTAAGTGGCATTTTGTAGTAATGAAATTATAACTTATCTGGAATATGGAATGTACCCAGCAAGCTAAACGACGTCGGCATTTGGAGTCCGAAAGTCTGCCTGAAGGGCGAAATTCGTTGTTTTTTAAAAAAAACTCTACAAGGAGCCGACGGCGGCGGGCAGGCTTTCGCCCCTATGCCGGCAAGTCTGGGGGCTGACGGCGGTCCGGAAAATGACCTTACGACCAAACGTCACTTATGGGTCAGCGTAAAACTTCGTCCAACTATTTCCCGACTTCTAGTCGAGCCCCGACGGTCCGACCAAAATCTCCGTCTTGGTTAGCATTTGACTTACTGGGTAGTGTTGTTGCTTCTTAATAATATAGTGGACGAAAGTAAACATTTTAAATATTTCACCTAGTTTCCTACCCCCAATTGGCAACACTTCCTTTTTTTATTCCGTCAAATATTTATCACGATTACACACTATTAAATAGTTAATAAATCGATGTTTTGCCGTTTGAAACAAGTAGAAACTTTATACCAGGTTGGCAATGCTGTAAATTTGATCCTATTACTTTTAGATTCTAAAGATTACGATAGAAGTCAACTTCTGGAAACATGATTAACTTTTAACGTCTCAAGTGTGATTTACCAAGTAACACTACGTCTATCAAGCATTGACTGTATTTAGCACTTCAAAGTCGATATTGCATTATTAACTAGTTAATACATATTATAACTGATTATCTGTAAGAGTTATTCAAGATAAAGTGGTACGGAATGATAATTTTGATGACGAAATATAGCTACATTTGCAAAGCAATTTTGTCAAGATGTACCTATAATAAATACATCATAAAGGTATATTTAGTTTATTTTTTCTATATTCTTTTCAGTAAGATCTGTGTAACAAATTGAGCTAATTTCAAATTTTCCGAAAATATATTCACCTTGTTTAAACAAATTCTAAAATATTTTGATTAATATCTCTCCTCAGGTAAGACGAGAGCTTTCATCTTTGTTTGATAGCAATAAGAAAATTGGAATTCCAGAAATTTTGATGGGAACAGAATTTGGCCTGTGTTCTGCTTACAATACAGCTTATGTGACGAATCCGAGGTAAGGTGTCACATAGACGTTGCAAACAAATGTATCGTTAAGATATAAATAAAAATCAACATACTTAATTCTTAATTTATGAATTATAGCTTAATTTTGTGTTATTTTATGGTCAGTTTAAAGTAAGGTAGGGGGTCCGAATATGGCCCACCTTAACTTTGTTGATATTGTATACTAAGGAAGACTATTTATTCCAGCGAATCGACTGAACCATCAAGTTGGGATACTATTTGGACAAATGAAAAAAAATCTGCTTCCTAGAAATGGCGTATGAAAATGTAATAAATCGAAAACTAAAATGTCAGTGTGCCATATTGGGAACATGGTGTTCCCAATATGGCCCGCCATAGAAAATAACAGTGTATGGCAAAAGTGATGTGTAATCTTTCTGTATTACTCTTACAAATAAAACAAGTGAATATACAAGAAGAAAAAGACAAGTAAATAAGAAGATGTATAACACAAACGAAAAAGTTTAGAACGTCACGTCTCACATGAGGGACAAAGAGATGGGCCGTGATCTTTTGTGGTGATTCAAACACACTCTTCATAAACGTATTTTGCGCAACGATACGCAAAGATGCTACAGCTTTGTTTGCCTGACAAAGGTAACAAAACTAAGATTCACAAGATTTGGAGTAACTCAGTGTCGGTTCTTTAGGACTATTAGAAGCAGTTGCTGAAATTCTGGTCATTTTGAACGTGATGACACTTGCTTTGTTTTGGTTTTAATCTTCTTATTCTTTGTATTGGAATGATAGCTTCTTTATTACCTGTCATTATCTTCGTTTCAATTACTAAAAATTATGATGATGACTGTTCAATACAAACATTTCAAATACTCAATTCTTTCATTTTAAACAGTTATGACTGCATTTTGCCCAATATGGCGGTGGGCCATATTGCACACTATTGACCTCTACTTTTTCTGGTTCCTGCTAGTTACACAATGCAATACATTGCGTCACATACATTTTATGTTCACGTATGCTCATAAAGCTACATTATCCATGGATTATACTGATTAGGTTTTCAGCAATAGATACTGAAACGAAACATTACTTACTTTGCTAAAATAACAGCAAAATATTTTCTTGCTCAATATGCCACTTCAACTGGAGCTGTTGTCGCTCACGCCACCAGCAAACAAATGAGTCGCGCAAAAAATGCTTTATCTTGTCATGATGATATAATTTACGGTGACATCTAGTAGCACCAACGGAAAGCTGCTGAGATCTCAGGGTGGGCCATAATGGGGACACGGGCCATAATCGGTACTTTTGCCTTATATTTACATGAAAGTTATATTTTCAACAGTTGTCTAACCCTTAAAGTGACACACAGACTATCGATAAATATTAGGTTTTCCTTAGGCCATTTTGTATTTCCTAAGAGAAATAAGGGCAATAGTCATTCGGCTACTCCGTCTGTAACAAATGTTTTCTGAAAATTTGCGCAAATGCTATGTGGGTCAGTCCATGTCTGATCAAAACACTTAACTTGAAAACTTCACTTCACCATCTGAGATTTTAAAGAATTTTGGTATGTTAGTACGGAGTGATGAGAAACATCCACCAATTTAATATTCTAGTGCTGTGTCTTATATTTTTGGACTTACAGCACTTCAAACGTTTTTTTTTCGGAATTTTGATGCATATTGATTATTTGAATTGCTTGTAACTTTTGTCCTATTAATATAGAGATGTGATTCTTGCGTCCTTGTGAAGGTCTTGGAGAGACGTTTTATCTTATATGAAACACTTGTCCATCCCTAGGAAATTGAAAATTTGACATCTAACTTTGAAATTTTGACCTTGATTAGCAAAAATAAAGTCACTTCAGATTTTTTGAAACTTTCGGAAAATAATGCTCTTTTTTCATGAAGAAATGTCATAGTTCCGTAATGGGAAACTCATTGAAAGATAAGCATTTTTTTAACTTTATTTACGGCTGTCGAGCATTTTGTTACACAAGCGGGGATGTAGTTATTCTGCTTATCCTCCCGTGTGAAGTTTGATGAAACTACATTTCAAATAGTGTCAGTGCATAGGTTAAGAGGCAAATGTTAGGAAAAGTGATTATCGAAATTTGGGTAGTTCATCTGCGGCCATGGAGGCAAATCCTATATGGCCGCTGCAACATGCGTTTTCTAGTATAAAAGTGAGAATTTCTTTGAAATTTTTATACATCTAGTTATGGTGTTGGTATCTAATTATAATTTTTCATTAGGAAACTTGTTATCAAATGATAGTAGCCATCTTGGGATACGGAGAGAGAAAATCCAACATGACTGCCAGAATAAACCATTTCTAGTATACAAGCAGTCTCCCTTTCGATAATCTTTGAAACCATAGCAGCAATAGCTATGATTTTTGTCAACTTGTGGTGTTTTACGACTAAAATAATTAGTTATCGATGGTTTTCATCTAGGAAGTCCGTCTTAGGCTATGCAGAGGATACTTGGACTATGCAAGTATATGGGAACCAGAATGTAATAAAAAACACAAAAATGAATTGTAATGCTTTGTAGGATTATAATTTGAATTCAATATGGTGGCCAGAACATGACATTTCTCCCATTTAATAACTATAGTATCATTGTACCAAGAGCAAAGATTTTGGTGTAAAATTGCAGTGTTTTAGATCAAAATCATCAATAAGTGATGATTACCATCTGGGAAGTCCGCCTGGAGTTATAGAGCAGAAAGAATCTAATATAGCCGCCGAAAGACGTCATTTCAGGCTAGAAACTACCCCATTTTCGGAAAGGTTACACTTCGAGGTATGATTTTGATCTTAGTTTGTAGGCTTTTATTATTAAAATAATCAACAAGTGGTGCTGGGCTTCTTAGTAGTCCATTTTGAACCATGGAAAAAATAATCAATATTACCGCAGGAATATGCATTTTCTAGCATACAAGCAACCATATTAAAAACAAATATTGTACTTCAAAGTAGGGAATTGTACTGCCGTCAAATTGAAGATTTTAAGTCATTACACACTTTTATTTTGTCAAGTTGTAGAGTTGACGATATTGTTATTGACTTAAGTTTTTAATGCTAATCTAAATCTTGGTGTAAGAGTTATGAAATGCTTTTATGTTTAGTTTAAAATTCTTGTTTCATAATTCTTAGAATTGCAAGCACTTTGGTGAAGAGATTTATTCATTTGTCCACCAGAATGAATTCTGGCAAATATCGCCAGCACAGAAGTAAGTCATAAAAGAGAAAGAAGCGTCATTTTTTTCCGTTTCATTTGAGATAATATTGCGAAGGAAGAGATGAATTACCCTATTTCCTAGGGAGCAGACTAAATAATATATTGAATAAACTAAACTATATCTTCTTCAATGACTACACAAAAAAACTGCAATTGCAAATTCCGGCGGCCATAGTAGATTCTTCCTACTCCACAGCTCAAGACAGATTCCCCAGATGGCACCCATCAATTAATGATTATTTTAATCATAAAATAGCACAATTTGGACACCAAAATCATAGCTCTTGGTTCAATGATTTCAAATATTATCGAAAGGGAGGTTGCCTGTATACTGGAAACGATTTATTCCGGCAACCATGTTGGACTTTGTCTCTACATATCCCAAGATGATCTACTCAAGTGGCTAATTTGATAACAACGAGACCTTACAATTAAACGCTAACGCCATAGCAAGAGCATACAAATTTCAAAGATATTGTACTTTTATTCTAGAAATCGCATGTACTAGCGATCATATTGGATTCGCCTCTCGCCAGAACCCCAGACGCCTACCCAAATTTCAACCATCACTTTTCCTAGCATTTGCTTCGTAACCTATACAATAACACTATTCGTAATATTGTTTCAACAAACTTCACACGGGAGGCATAAGCAGAATAATTACATCTTAGCCTGTGTCAAAAATCCTTAACAGTCGTAAATAAAAACTTTACAAATACTCATCTTTCCATGAGTTACCCATGATGGAACTTTGCACATGTCTTCAGGAATAAAATAGCATTATATTCCGAAAGTTTCAAAAAGATCTTAAGTATTTTTACATTATTTTTCGTAACGTTATTTTTCTATTTAAGGTCAAAATGCCAAAGTTAAATATCATATTTTCAATTTCATAGGGATTTCAAATAACACGTCTGTCCAAGATCTTCACTAGGACATAAGAATCACATTTCTATCTTATTTAGTACAAGAGTTACAAGTATCTTTAGTAATCAATGTGCCTCAAAATTTCGTGAAAACTTTCAAAGTTTGAGATGTTGTAACTACAGATATATATGACATTGGACTGAAATGTTATATTTTTAGGTATTTCTCATCAGGTTCTATTAACATATCAAAATTCATAAAAATCTTATTTATGATTTATGGTGAGGTAAATGATAGTTGATCTGACGTGGAATGACCGATATGTACAAGCACAAAGATGAAGTATTAAAAATGTTACAAGTATCTGGGTACCAGAATGTAATAAAAAAACACAAAAATGAATTGTAAAGACTTGCAGGGTTATAATTTGTACTCAATTATATTAGGTTTCCTTGTATCCATAAATACGAAAACTCTCAGCAAAAAATGTTAGACCCATAAACCCTTTAGTCAAATTTGGTCATTACTAGCGGTTAGGCTTGATATATATTGTAAGAGTTAAGAGAAAGTGATTAGATAGGTTAGACACATACTTCTGTTTGCTCTAAGTTTGGACAAAGTTCTTCCTTCTCTCATCTTCAGGTATAGTTAATAAATTCCACAGCTGCCTGCAGCATGATTTAATCGTGAAACTTGCTGATTTCTAGTCAGTCATTCCGACCACTACGCTCTGTTGCCATGCCTAAGTGACCACTCCTCCTTTTCTATTCCTTTTATGTTAAGAGAGCAAATCCTGTTTCTGCAGTAGATGAATCATATAGGCTCGCATTCCATAATGAGATGGTTGACTGGATCTTGTATTAATGATTTGAATGATGTTTCTCCGTTTTCTCTCTTTTCCTTACTTATTCTTTGTGTGGTATGTTCCATTTATCTTGTAGGATCTTATATTACATTCCATTGCTTCCTGGGATAAATGCGACACACTACAAAAGGAACAACATGTGAAACAGAGTAACATAATGACGTAGCTCTCATATTTATACACAAGATCGAATTAGGCGCCCAAGTAACGAATTCAAGTTTCATAAGTGCCGACCTGGTAGCCGTGTGGGCTAGGGCGCTAAGCCAGCGACTCGAAGGTCTCCGGCTCGAATCCCAACTGGGCATGGATGTGAATTTTAAATAGCATCTCATTCATAAGCGTGACGGGCCGAAGTCAAAGTTATTCAAAGTGGTCAATACAAAATAAAGTTTACACAGGTTTTTAAGCATATAAGTAATGTATCTGCTTTAGAAACAGGAGAATATTAGATAGTAAAATAAAAGGAATGGTAAAAGTGTAGTCACTCAGAGATTGTCCCTACAGTAGGAACCTAGTAGGAGTAGGAGTATAGGTATATATTAACGACGAGGAACCAAGTCCTACTAAATATACATGTCAATAAACAGCAATCATTGCCATTAACTTTGCATCTAGAGCATATTGACCACCTTTATTAAAGGCTTTAGAAAGCGAAAAATTGAATATCATGCATACCAAATGTAAGTTTCTGAATTTTATAGTTTAAAAATATTTTTCAAACAATTGAACCTCGATGTAAAGTAGAGAAATTGGACCTTTTAATATATAACAGTTTCTTTGAGCTATGATTGGAAACGGTGTTTACTTTTTCAAATAATAAATAAATCGTTGCTGCGTGAAGGGGATTTGATCACTGATCTTCAATCTTGTGGTCTCGGTTCTAATTTCCAAACTTCCACAGGCATCGTCAGTTTATGTGTATCTGGAATATTCCTCGAATTTCAGTCGATTAAAATAATGACTAAAGTAAGGACACTCCACTACTTGCGCAGAGTGTTACTGGAGTATTTTCTACAAACCAATAAATTATATCGTTAAAAACTAGCTTTCCAATAAACCTCTGCTCAATACAGCATGTAGTGGAGTTACTTGCCTATAGACATAATTAGTCAGTAGCGCTTTGGCTGAGGTGCGAGAATATTTCCATATATACGCGAATGACAAAGGCTGTGGAAGCTGAGCAGCAATAACACTCCGCTGGAAACCAGAAGATCCCGATCATAGAACGTGAGCACTTTCCTGTTCATTTCTCAACTGTTATTGTACATAAAGTCCTTGTATAAGAACAACAAAAATGTTCACATTTTATTAATAAACCTTGGTAAAATTTCCTGTAAACTGAGCAATTTGAAACTAGTAGTAGCAAGGGCGAAAATTATTAAAAACTAATTACACTCATACTTTCAAGACATCAGATAGATCCTAAAAACGGATATTAAAAAAAAGAATACTTGAATATTGAATAGATGGTGGTGTAGATGTATATTAATTAAAACAGCTAAGGAACGGGACCAAATTGTTGTATTATAGTGCACAATCGATAGTTTGCAAGGGAGAAAAATATACGAGGGACAAAAGTAGTACAGATGACTTACACATCAAGAAAGAAACGCAGAGTACAGCATAGTTTAAATTAACAGCAAAATGGTATGTTCTAGTTAATCAACAACTATAAAAATGTGGATATAGAGTGAAAGAACAAAAATCGACCGAAATATTCAAACCTTCATGGTAATATTGCAGCTAAAGGATGGTAGTAATCACAACACAAGGATGTGACCGACACAACATGTTCTGCTAGAAGTGAAACAATGAAGCGAAATAAATACAAATCTTTCCCCGTAGCAAACAGAAATAATATAAACCAACACAAGCGACTTGACAGCGCCTACCTACTCATCGCAACGAACAATAGGAGCGTAGGCGCATTTTGTGGAAGAATGTGCTAGGTAAACTAAAAGAGAATGTACCTACAGAGTACTTGGTGCCTTACGAACAAGGCAGAAGCTATTTTGTCTATGGTATAGTACAATTCACTCCAAATTGAAAAGGTTAAGTGAAATTCCCTTGGCAGAAGTTAACCAGATATCTGCGTAAACATTCTGCTGAGATTAATGCACATTCTATTATGTACAATGTACATAATGAGAGAAACTGAATGAAAATAATAAGTTTCTTACGTTTGAAATACTACGGATGTTCTTTCTGTTTGGTTCCGATTACGGTAGTAGCTCTGGATTGCTTGCAGAAAAACTTCCTTCACAAGAGTAAATGACATGAATATTGGTAAAGATGTTGCGCGCGTACTCGGCTAATTGTAATGCATACTGATGTTCACACTGTATGGCTTGCATAGCTCTAGGACTAAAGAGAGAGAGAGCGAACTCTTCAAATTCGCGCACAAAAATAAATTCAAATACTATCTACCATGCTAAATACCCGCTTCCGTTACGCACCATAACGGTGGGGAGGTGAGGTGGGGCGGTAATGAATACAAAGGACACTTTTGTAATCAATTTGATAGAAGGTTGATTCACTTCAAAAAACCAGGCAGGGAAACCCTGGATGAAAGTCTCAAATGTTCTGGCTGCTATTTGAACGCAGGTCACCAGATTTGTAGCAGAATGCGCTTCTCTCTGAGCCACAGCTTGGTGTAACAAAATTAATAAGAAATATTCTCCTCGAAGATAGGATTCGTCGCTATTGAACAAGATTAAAGTATCTTCTATGTCTTGCAATAAACCAAAAACCAAATAGGCTAATTAGACGGAGAAGATTGACTTTGTGTATAACAAAAAATAGACTACGCACAACGCCAGTACCACCAAAAAATTCGTATCAGTATAATATACTGCTTTGTCCTGGCAATTTCAAACTTATGTGGTCCATAACGAACACACGAATTCTTAAATTCGTCTTTGGCAAATACATTGGAATAAAGGTTTCTTGATATTTTTAATCTTCATCTCAAGTCTTTACATCCCGCTCGTCGGGTTTCGATATTATCTTGTTCTTATCTGGTTTCATTCTGACATCCCCCTTCCGAACTGAAAATCTCTGTTCCTCCTCCTTGGTATGAGAGTGTCCTTAAAGTCTGTTATTTGGTAACATTCTCAAGAACATTAACCTATCTTGGCGACAGAAAAATAATTTATGACTT
>JAGDQP010006496.1:0-46634 GCA_022664845.1 Lepisma saccharinum | reverse complement strand
TTTAAGAATAGTTTAAAGGGCAAATTGAACTATTTCAATTTATTTGAGAGTCTTTTTTGCACTAATACGGGTATGTAATTACAATATTACTTACAAAATTACATAAATGAATTTTATAATATCTTTTGGACTTAATCCAGATATACTGATATACAATATATAATCAAAGTAATTTATTACTACGCAGGAGCAGAGAAACAACTTTTGTTTTTCACTAGCTTCATTTTTCATATTTAGAGTGCTCACGGGATGCACTTTTAGTCTGAATCCTCAAACTGAGAATTTTTCACAGATAATTTTTACAGATATTCACCCTTTTGTTATGACCATCATATAGAGTGTTATGGCACTTGTTAAGCTGATTGTTGTTCTTGAGAATTTATTCTACACAAGCTGACTAATCACAACAATAGCAACATTCAAATAGCAGATGTGATTACTGATAAAGCTATCAGGAATGCTACTTATGATAAATGGAACTGAAACTTTGGTAGGCATCACGTAGGGTCATCACTTCGTGCCAACATTGAAAATATGGTCAGAAACAAGTAAATAAAGATAAGTACTTTAATTATTCATACATTGTGACATGGTGCTTATCCGAAACAACAATAACTGTTATTTTCATGTTACTTACTCAAAGAATTTTCTAGTATCAGGAGAAAAACATAATTTATGGCACTTTGTGCCACCCTTGGTCCAGGGAGGATTATTGCCAACCCCTGACATCCACTAAATATTTTTCTCTCTTCTAATGTTCAGTTTTCTTTGTTCATTTAATTGTACATGATGAGTATTTCGCCTGTGTGTGCGAATTTGTATGTTTGTGTGTATTTATATGTATGAGAATGTTTCGCTTATTCCTTCCCTATTGTTCATTTTTCAATTTAATTCAGTTGTATTTATGTGCACCCATTTAGTTTGTGCCTCTCCATTTGACAGTGAGTTTCTTGACCTTCACTTTCATACCATCTTCTTTCTTCTTAAATTTGCTTTTACATCCCTTTCGATTTTATCAAACCGGCAATATTTTCCCTCCGTTTCTTTAGCGTAGCAACCTGACCATTGGGTTTGGTGTCCCGTGATTTTATTTTGCTTCGAATTATTTCAGTCTGCCATATTTGTATCTAAGTTTTTGTGTCGTCGAAGACGTAAAATATAAACCTCGGCGCTTGTTCTCGTGTGTTCATCCTGTTGTTGTTGTTGTTGTTTTCAGCTTTCTATTTCAATCTCTAACCATTTTATGTTGTATTTATAAGAACATGGATTTTAAACTACCCACTAACGTTTTAAATTTATTACAACTGGACAGTAACTTCTCTTGTTCAGTATTGATCAAAGTTTTCGAACCATGTAGTGATAGTAAGGTAGATCAATCATATTTAGTTATTTGGGATAGTTTAAACTTTGTATATGTAATGTAATTGAATAGTTTACGTTGAAAGGATATCAGTCTAAACAACTAAACTACTGGAAAATTGAAAAGGAGCAAAGCATTTAACATTAGAAGAAAATAGTGATGTACTTTGGAAAGCGTTTTCTTTTTAATTTTCCAAATATATATTGTTATCCTGACTGGAAGTTATTAACTTATTCTGACTGAAATCAAGCATAAAATTTCAAGGCACATTGCCAAAGTACAGTGACCGATGTTATTTTAATAATTATCTGTCCAACTAAACAAAAGTTCTTGAAAAGAAATGCACTAACTTAAGTTTGCGTGATGTTCATTCTTCCACTAGTGATCCCGCTTTGAATGGAAGTAGAGAGAGGAAGGTATTGACCATTGATAGCAGCGAAGAGAGACAAAGATTTAACTTACTTGGTCCAAATCCACGCACAAAGGTAACGCACATATAATATACGTATCTTTTGTACTAATTATCTTTATAGATGTACTTCCACTTATTTTAAATTTTAAACTAAGCTTAACTAGTATTCATGAGACTAAGATTCATGAGACCAAGAATGAAAAGATATTTGTAAATATGGACTCGGAAACTTTTCGTATGCGCTAATCTCTCTTTCTCTATTTGAAAGGTACTAACTGAGGACAAAGAGAGTATCATTATATATTATGATGGCAGGGCATTATAAATATTGCTATTATAGCTGATTGTACTTACTTACTCTATGGTTTACGGAACTCGTAAGTGTATCGTTGCAGTAACAAAAGTTCGCCACAGGATTCTACCCCGGGAAAGATCAAGACAGCTTTCATCACAAACATATATTTCTCGAAACTCCGACTTACATTGTCCTCTCAACGGCCTCATTTCCTCCGGCATTCCAGCCAAGATGGAATGTCATCTTCGTTGTTCCTCCATCCGAGCTACATGGCGTGCCCACTAGGGTGGGCCGAATTTCCTTTTTCAGATATTGGGATTCGAGTTGTCATCAAAAGTTGTGCATTGGTATCAAATAAAGCCATGCCAAATATGGCCGTCCTAAAACAATATTTAACCGAGCCCCTGTACTCTTAAAGGGCCTAATTGTACATTGCAAAATAATGAATAAAATATGTTTCCACATTTTGCGGTTCGAGTAGCTATGAAAAGTTGCGCATTGGTACGAACTTTTTAGTCACGTCAAATGTGGCTTTCTTGGCCGTCAAGCGTTTTTGGCCGTTTTCAAACTAAAATTTTCGCGAGCTAAGCGAACCGGCTATTTTTTTTTTTTTTTTTTTTTTTGATCCGGCTGCGCTTTGACAAACAAACATAAAATAGCATTCTACAACTTTTGCACGCTACTCAAACTTAAATTTCAAAACAATAGTCTGTTTTGAACCTCCCAAAAAATAGGTTAAAATGTTGTGTTTGAATACCGTGCAAAATTTATAGAATGTTATATTTGGTCGCCCCAAACACAGCCAAATCAAAAATTATCTAGCCGGGCCCTTCAGCCCATGAAAAGTTTAGTTTGAAAACTGCCAAAAACGCTTGACGGCCAAGGAGGGCCACATTTGACACTTCTAAATTTCTTACCAATGCACAAATTTTCATAACTACTCTAATCCCAAAATGTGGAAACTGGTATAATATTTTTATTCCTTGTTTTGCAAAAACAATTGGGCCTTATTGATAAGTGGTTAAATAAAAACAACAGTGGGTTAAATACTGTTTTAGGACGGCCATTTTAGCATTACTTTATTTGGTATAAATGCGCAACTTTTGATGACAACTCTAACTAAAATATCTGAAAAAAAAATAGGCCCACCCTACTGCCCACTCTAGTAGCCGCGATTTCATTATTTTTAAAACAGCGGATGAGTCTTACAGTTAACCAAATTCTTCATTATGAAGTCTGCGGTATTCTGTAGTTATTTCGATCCATTTCGGCCTGTATGTCTTTCTCAAAACCTCATTTTCAAACACACGTAATTTATATTTATCTGCTAATGTCGTACTTCGACTTTTGCATCCGTAAAATATTACAGCCGGCCGCGTAGCCGTGCGGTCTACGGCGGTAGGCCAACGACTCGAACGTCTCGGGCTCGAGTCCCATCAGGGGCATGGGTGTGGATTTTAATGGCTAAAAGGCAAATCGTGACGGGCTGAAGTCCAAAGTTACTAGATTGTTCCATATAAAAATAAAGTTTAGCAAAGTAAAATATTACAATCAGATTAACAGTTCTGTATATTTTCAATTTCAACTTCCTTGATATTAATCACGAGGTTAGGAGTTTCTGAACTTAATAGCTAAGCAACTTTTTAATTCTTTCGTGGCCTCCTTTTTGCTTGTTGCATATGCTTCCAGGTATTTAAATTTATTTATTTTCTCTGTGTTATTATTCTTACTTCTTATGTATCTATTTCCTTAATTCTCTGCGTTTTGGTTTGTTATCATGCATTTTGTTCCATCTCCTCTACCTTTAGAGCTATCTCATCACACGCTTCTACTAAAACCTCGGTGTTACTTTCTAGTGCATCTATAGCTTCCTCTATTAAATCTATATCATTGGCGTAAAAGAACAGTTGGCTTAAGCCATTCAATGTTAGCCCCTTTTTGTCCTCTTTTATTTTTAGAATTGCATATTCTAACGCAAATGTCAACAGTAATGGTGGTAAGGCATCACCTTGTTTCAATCCTCTGCAAATCTCGGAAATATTTTACGTATTATGTGTACATTCTGTTTATGGGGTCGTTGAGATACAGCTTCTCAAGTTTAACATTTTTGTTATTTCAGATCGTACTATACATCTTTTCCCTTTCGATAGAATCAAATGCTTCTTAAAATCAATGTAGAGCTGTAAATAGTCCCATTGCATTCCTCTTCAAGACTTTTCTCAAGGAGAAAACCTGGTCGAACGTCGATCTATTTTTTGTAAATCTTCATTAATGATATCCAATTATTTCATCTGCGTATACGCTTAGGCATGTTACCAATATATTAGTCAATACGTTGTAAATTGTTGGGCGTAACGATATTCCAATGGGATTATTATAGTCCGATTTATTGCCTTTCTTATAAACCGGAACTATTGTTTAGATTTGTCATTCCTTTGCAAGCTCCTCCTTTTTCTATATAACACTTATCAATTTATGTAGTTTCTTGCTTAATGCCGTTTCTCCCGCTTTAATTAATTCGACTGGAATACCCTCTACTACCTGTGATTTGAAAATTCTCAATTTCTTTATCGATATTTCGACCTCGATCTCGCCAGTTTCGGGTATCCATGGTTCTGCAAGTGAAGCACACTGCCTATCTCTATTAGCGACTTAACGTAAATATTAAATTTTAAGTCTACGTTTATATATGTATCTTTAGCAGAATGTTACATTGATTTATTTGATTTTTTCTTTTAAATTTTAAGAACTACAACATTATAGTACGATTACGTGCTCAAGATAAGTTAAATAAGTTTAAAGCCTCTTAAAATATAATTCTGTAATTACATAGCAAATAATGTTTCAAAATATTGAAATAAAACCAACATAGTTCACAATTTAATTGTTAGCTAATTTTAATTTTAGTCACAGATACAGCAACATAACTCGCAGCTAAAAGTGAATTGTAAGTAGCATACATAATAATTATGTCTTCTTAAAATTCAGGCGGTAAAGCTTTCTTTAATTTAATTTATTTTTTCAATGCCTTTCGATAACTTTGGTTCAGCCTGGATGGATGATGGTGGGAGGATAGGTGGAATGAAGAGAGTAGAAGGAAACAGGAGAAACCCGAGATAACCCATGCACACGGTATTTGTCCATCCCAAAACGGCATGGCATGATCAGGGATCGAAATGACGACCCCAAATACCATAGGTTGGTCCTCTATCATTGCGCCGCAGCGTGTGTGTGTGTTCCCCTGAAATGTAGTTAAATGGAATGTTAAAGTTTTCCCCCGTTATGCAGCTGTTTGACTATTATTTAGACTCAGAAAATAATTTTAGATTATTTAAGATTTATATTCACAAATTATATTTCAAGATTAACATTGTTTTCAAGCTGCTCATCTTTCACTTGTAGAACTGCATGTAAACTGAATGTTAACTAACAAATACAATAATGTTTCGTATTTCAGATATTTATGATTTCACCTTACGCATTTCCTGACACTAAAGATAATTTTATGCCTTATATGTTCAGAGACGATATCAACTTTATTTTCTACCAATTCATTATATCTCAGACTGTAAGCACACCCTCTGTAAGAAATTTAGGAATTAAGCAAAGAAAATGTGTATATAGAGATGAAATTACTCTAGACGTGAGCAACGTTTACTCTACTTCAACTTGTAAAATGCAATGCAAACTCAGAGAAATTATGAGAACCTGTGACTGCGTTCTTCCAGGATACTACAATCCAGGTAACGAAATGTTCTTAGTATTAAGTTGTAAAAGATCACGTGTCGTAATGTTTTAATATACGTCATAGAAGTTAAATTTCGTGTACGAAAACACCAGTTGAAAAAAATTGTAAAAATATATACGTTCCAGTTATCCGTGATTGATCCAGTATCTTTTAGTTGGCTGCACGGTGCTGTATCATACAAATACTACAACAACATCGAACATCTATGAATAAGAAGTGTTCACTTCCACGTCAATAGAACCTACTCAAGTCTGCTGATGTTGAAAGCAACAGAACCAAGCACTTTGGGGACATTTTAAGTGAAGAACGTTTCTGTAAATTATGCATTATGAAGGAGTAAAAAGTTAATGTTACTTGTTATTGTTTCATATCTCATAATTGCATAGAAACCATCTACAAATAATGAGTTGACTATCGACACCAGCGCACGCTTTTTATCTGATGATATCTGAGAGGAGAAAAAATGTGTGTTGTGCGTAAAGCTTAGTCCTGTTGGTTACCACATCGGTAATAGTTTACTAGCAGATCACCCAACTCAAACTGTAAGATTTGGGATCGATCTTCGATCTCTGAAACATCTAATTTTGCTGTGTATTTTTAAATATCTCATGAAAGTTGTTTTTCCTTAAGAATCGTAAAGTACGTCAGCCAGAACTAAATGATTATCCTTGGTAATAACTAATTAATGCCTCTCCATAGTTAATTACATACAAAGAAAATTTACCGGTAATTATATGTCTTTGTAACTTAAGAAACGTCACAAGAGAAATATATAAAAACTACAATGCAGCCTTGACCGAACAATATGTTAAATGAAATGATAAAAATGTTTTGATGAGAGTACGCTCACACGCATGCGTTTACCGAAAGCTGAACAAATTAGAAAACTACATTAAATAAATTTGATAGATAAATAAGCTTAGAAATTTCTTTTGGTAACTTAAACAAAACATGAGTAACTGTATCCAAAACGTCTGAGGCAACACCAAAAATATAATTAAGTAAAGTCAGTAATGATTGGTATTATTCACTATCTATTTAAGATTTTTTTAAAGGAATCTATCTGTGTAAACGTTATTCATAGTTTTCCCCAGACGTTCTGAATTCTTCATAACAAATATTCTGAATTAAGAAGGTAAAAATGAAGTTACGAAATACATTTGAACTTTTAGTTTTATTTATATTACCATACATGAGCCAAATATTTCATACATTTAAAACTAACTTCAAAAATAAGACCCTCCTAAATTGAACATCTTTCGAGATTAAATGAAGAAAAAATACACCGAAAAATGTTTGTTTCAGGTTTACAGAAAAATTGTTAAAATAAGATCCAATCATTTAAAAAAAAACAATTTTTCTAAACGAATTTGATTGTCACTAGCGATAAAACTGGAATAATACAGAACTAAATTTGAACACGAGTGGGGTAGTTGGTAGTTCGATGTCTTACCTGCATGATCACAACAATTATTAACTGAAGTCAAGATGAAATCTCTTGATATAGGGGAAAATGTTAGAACTGAAAATTCCAAACACCATAACTTTAGCTGCACAATATTACTGTACAGTAAGGCCTATAATATGTTTATTAACAACAATCAGTACAGCACTAAAAGGTTTCGTTGCATGCTGCGTCAACAAGCTAGATTATAAATAGATTCTAAAGCTCAGAACTGGTTCTGTTCACTAAGAGTTTTGTTTGTTCCTTGAAAACAAATCAGTCTTCTTCAGATATCATTTATTTTTACGTTATTCATTCGTTTGCTGAAAGCACATAAGAAATAAGCAAAGTTCTAACTACAACATCATTATCTAAAATAATTAACTGATTTTCTACATTCTATTATTGATCAGTAATAATAGGCCTATCCTAGTTTGTAGTACTAACTCTGTAATACTGTACTGCTAGCAATAATATTATTATTTCTAGCTTGAACTTCGATACGGAAGGAGGCTGGTCGACTGGGATGTTTGTGGAGTCGTTGCGTTATAGGTAGCACTCTGTTCTCTTCTTGCCAAGGATTGTTATACTTCCTCTTTTGAATTCTGACCACAAAAATATAAATTTTGGGGCCCTGTAGCAATGGATATATTAGGAGTTAGAACCAAACATTTTTCTCTGTTCAGGCATCGTAGTGTGGAATTAATTCTCGAAATATTACTAATTCTAGAGATATAATTTCATTTTTTTACAAAAACTTGTTTAAAGAGTCCGCTACAGACAAACCAGTTTTTGTGGAACGCTGGTAAGGCCAGTGCGATCAGTTTAACCGCTGTGCACGTTTGTATGAGTTTAAGTACAAAACCTTGGATTGTGGTGCACTATATTTTAAGACCCTGTCAGTTACCTATGTGAAGCCCTTTATAACATATTAGTCTTCTATTGTATATAATTCTGATGACAAATTCTGTCCTGTCTTGAAAGACAATTAGGGATCAATTTAAGGACCATTACAATACATTAATTTATCTTTAATAAATATGAATGCTTTCGTTAAAACATAGTTTTCTGATGGTCTTTATTTTATGTGTGGAAATTTCTCCACTTATAAATTCTGTTTGTGTTATTCAGAAAACTCTATTTTTTTAAATTAAAATTTATAGACTTAAGTGGGAGGCAAAACGTGTTATACTGTTTTCCTCCAAGGTATGCAATAAAACGTTAATACGCACACTCATATCACAATTAGAAAAATATTATCAATATCAGAGCTTAAGAGGGAGAGGAAGTTGGCTACGGCGACCTGCAAAATAAGCGTCCAATTTAACATGGGGTTTCACACATTTCTAGGAATATCGTAGTTTCATGTGGTTCCTTCGAAAAAATTACTCAATAGCGTCTTGAATATATTTCGTGGAATTATGAAGGTACTTACGTGAAAACCATGCGTGCTATTTTCTGCTTAGAAATAAGGATTATTATAATGGAGGGTTCCATAAGAAAGTTGTCACGTGCGCTACTAAAACATCCTTTATTTATAAGAAAAAATATGTCATGGAGCCTTCAGTTATTTATTTTTATTATGCCATGTATTGTGTTTAAGGGGCTGTTGAGTATTTTTTCGAAGTAGGTACGTAAAACTATGTTATTCGTATAAATGTTTGAAATCCCGTCATTTCAAAGTTATTTTGCGCACAAGCAAAATAAATAGGTTCAGGCATCCCATACCGCAAACGAGAAGGCAACTAAGGCATCTTATTTTCAATTACCGAATAGCTCAAGCTAGGGAAGCGCAGACAATACCAGAGACACTAATAAAGCCCTGTGTAGGGGACTTAGTAAAGTGTGTATTGGATGAGAATTCGGCCAAACAAATATCCCTCGTTCCTCTCACGAACGACACTGTCTCGACGAGTTAAAGATCTCGCAGCAAATGTAAAGAATGAACTAATCCGTCGTCTCAATTTCAATTACTATTCCCTTCAAATGGACGAATCTACCTATGTGGCAGGACTGGCTGTACTTCTTGAATTTGTACGATATGTTTATCAAAATTCACTGGAGGAAGATACTATGTTGGGTGATTCATTCCCATCTAACGAATCAGGAGCTTAAATTTATAAAGTTTTTTTTTACAACATAATAAATCGGTGGTAAGATTGACATTGATATTAATGTGAATCTCTATGCAGTACCTTCCAAATACAGTGCACAAGGAACTGTTATTACGCGTGGTTAAAAAATTCGTTTGACACCAAAATAAGCCTTGCAATTCAAAGGCAAAAGATTACGAAAATTTCATCAATCTTCCATCTGATTCTTCAGAAAGGCCCGTTTCGAATACATTACCATTGGAGAGTACTGGTGCAACTCAAAGACACAAAGCCCAAAATTAACACAGAAGGTTATTAGAATTACACTTCACTTCGTTAGTATGTATCTGTGTAAAACTGGCTTTTCAACCTTTGTCTCCACAAAAACGAAATATCGCAACAGACTGAATGCTGAGCCTGACATGCGACTACAAATCTATTCCATAAATCCAAATGTGAAACAACTTTGCATGGACGAGAAACAAATCTTTTCGTCGTATTGAGCGAAGTAGCGGCCAGAGACTTAATTGAGACACCACCCCGCCATTCACCTGATTAACTGAGGATGGCCGGGATTGGTCAGGATGACCTCTGTCAGGATGTCCGGCAGCAGTGCTCGAACTCACGTGCCTCCCCATTGTTGATCCGAAGTCCGCGACGTTATCAACTCTACCACGAGGTTTGGGTCATTGGTTCGTATGCAAACAAAATATTTTGCAAAGTAAATAAAACTGACAAAATATGTTAGGGTTCCGTGTCTCTTAATTGGGTTAAAAGGACTCCGTGTGCAAGAAAGTTAGAGAACCACTGTAATAGACTTATTCCTCTGAGTTTTTGGTAGTTTCAAAGCCACCCTCTTCCCCGAGAAATTTTCGTTCAGGTTGTTTAGCACAGTTTTATAAGTTGTGTTTCATAAAAAACTACCTCGGCTTCGAAACTAATTTTAAAAAATATTGCAAACGTTAACATTAACCAGATCACTGAAAATAAAGCAACAATATCCATTCGTTTCAAAGACAAGTTCAAGGCCTGAATAATTGACATACGCATACCAACACTCTTTTATTTATTTTCCCCAATTTTTTTAAGTAAACTATAAATAACCATTTTTTTAAACATCAAAACAATATGACACCAATATACTTCAAAGGTCCCTATCAAATTAAACTATATAGCCATGCCATCTTTGATGACATTCGGGACACGACCTTGAAATTCGAGGATATACCGAAAAAATCGGTACATATCTTCACTGTAAATATAGCTGGACTCTAGGTTGAATCAAATGTGTACTATTAAGTTACACTTTCGTTGCCAAGCAAATAAAACCTTTTCTTGCAACACCATTAATATATTGCGGCTTTAGAAGCACTAGCATTCCAGCTAGTGCCCAGTGGTCTAAACGAGAAGAAAGGACTTTACTGGATAATTTTCGCTAGGCACTCGAACTTCAATTTTGAAGATAAAGAATAGCCCCTAAGGATTAGATTGCAATAGTACGTTAGGTAGTTTAATTCCTAGAAACCGCATCGCTGCATACGACCCTTCGCAGCAGTGAAGCGTGCACTAGCCCAACATTCAAAAGTTTAGCCGCGTCTCGCACTCCATTTGTTAATAACAAGACATCTTTTATAATTCATAGAATCGTGGGTTTCTGGAAATCATCACCTAATCATAATCATTTAGTTTCCATTCACATGTAATTCATCAACAATTCTTGAAAATTTGAGACGGTTTCCGAACTTGTGATTCTTCAGGGCTCTCTTGGCAAGGATCAGCCTCAATTGAATCTGTAACAAATAAAATATCTTCAGCAATTAATTAACCATTGAATATGATAGAAACAGTTCACCGCACAAACCCTCAACACAACGTGATGTTTACTTTCTGTCTAGCGTTCCCCACTTTCGTAAAAAAAATAGTAATCGCCAAACACTCAAGAATAAAACATTTAATATATTGGGGAACAGCACTTCTATCTGCAAGACCAATTGTAGTGCGATATAGCCTAAAATCATAGAACGGAACTAGGAACACTGTCTATAAATATTCTTGTATTTTTAGAAGTAATGCTAGAAACGAAAATTTTAACCTAATACCGTACGCGACATATAGTGTGTTTTCCCCTGTAATCATTAGAATACCATTATTTATTTTTCAGTTTGTGAAATATGCTAATTCAACACTTGCTTTTGTCTAAATTCTAAAGAATTGCCAATTTACAAGCAAACGCGGTTTTCATTTATAGTGTGATGAGATAAAGTGATGAAACATGTTGCTGCGCAAGTGTATATTTTAAACTATATAATCAATTATGGCAAATTATTTATATTATATTGATACTTGCAGGCATGTTAAAAGAGTGTTCCATTGACGGTGTGGTATGCTACTCAAAACAATTAGGTATGTATTTAAATTTTCGGTGTAATGCATCATATGGCAATAGATAAAATTACTTAGAACATATAATATATATATATATATATCGTAATTAATAGCAAATGCACATAATTGATATAAAGAAATTAAGTATTAGTTGGTCTACCCTATTACAGCCAAGCTGTAAAAGCTGAAAGGTAAAGGTAAATCTACATGAAAGGTAAAGTAACCTAAGTGACCCAATTGTAAGTTATATATTTAAAACATTATTATTAACTTTTAAACAAAAATCACATGTTCACAGCTCGATGTTAGATACAAACTTTATTATTCATTTATTAAATTCACATTTTATCAGATCCGACATCGTTTTACTGTTTCATTCTACAATTTTTTAGTATCCTTCTAATTGTGCTCGTAACTTTCGGTATGTTAGGAATTAACACCTTTATCTTTCTTCGTGTTTGTTTTTCTGATCTTGAAGTTTTTTCTGTTCTTATCTTTCATAGTCCTTCGATGATTATTTACGTAACGTATTGTAGCCCTCTTGTATTGTGGCATGCTCTATTTTTTCTATTTTCCCTATAGCTATAGAAGTTAAATTCTCTTTCCATGAACTTATACTACAAAATTAAACATTTCTTGAATCTTTCGGTATGTTTGGAATTGAGACCCATCTTATTTCATCCAGTCTTTTTACTGCTCTTGAGGTTTTCCTTTTTTAGTCTTTCCAGTCTTGTCATGATTATTTGTCTATTTTTACCGTTTTGTACTTCCAATAGCTTTATTATTAGATATTTCGTTCTCTTGACCATCTATTGTACATAGATCCACTCCTTGTCGTATGAATTTATACCACATATTATACGTTCGTTGTAATAACTCCCAAAATACTTTACAACATGCAAAGTTTAGCATAACACTGTAGATACATTTCCATAGAAATTCGACATACTTACTTACTCTATGGCTTACGGAACCCGCAAATTCGTCGCCGTAGTAACAAATGTTCGCCATTGTAATCTATCCTGGACAATGTCAAGCCAGTTTCCATCACAAACACCTACATCCTGAGGATATCTTCTAATATTGTCCTCCCAACGACGTCTCGATCTTCTCAACGATCTCTTCCCCTCCGGCTTTCCAACCAAGATGGAATATAATCTTCGTTTTTCTCCCATCCAAGCTACATGGCCTGCTCATCTTAGTCGTCGCGCTATCGTTATTCTTTCAACGTCAGGCGAGTC
This sequence comes from Lepisma saccharinum, assembly GCA_022664845.1. Classification (NCBI taxonomy): domain Eukaryota; kingdom Metazoa; phylum Arthropoda; class Insecta; order Zygentoma; family Lepismatidae; genus Lepisma; species Lepisma saccharinum. The sequence continues at coordinate 33,656 of JAGDQP010006496.1, read as the reverse complement.
GTACAGTCCGTGAAGTTCTTCATTATACAGTCTGCTCCATTCTCTAGTCATCTCGTCCCGTTTCTACCCGTATATCTTTCTCAAACCCTTATTTCGAAACACTTTTATATTCATCTGCTAGGGTCGTACTCCAACTTTCGCAACCGTGAAGTATTACCGGTAGAATAACCGTTCTGTATATTTTTAATTTCAACTATCTTCATATTAATGGCGAGGTTAGGAGTTTCTCGACTGAATAGAAACATACGTTGCCCGCCATTACCTCGCTTTTGCTTGTTACGTATGCTCCCTAGTATTTAAATATTTAAATTTGTTTACTTTCTCAATACCTCATTCTTAATTATTGTGTACCTACTTCCGTTATTCCCTATGTTTTGGCTTGTTATCACGTATTTGGTTTTCTCTATGTATTTGTATTTGGTTTACCTGTATACCTGTCTCATCGCACGCTTCTGCTAAGACATCGGTGTTGCTTGGTAGTGCCTCTATATCTTCTCCTATTAAATTTACATCATCCACGTACACGAACAGTTGATGCAAACCTTTCAACGTTAATCTCATTGCGTCCTGTTTTATTTTTAAAATCGCATATTTTAAACCAAAGTTAAACAGTAGTGGTGATAGGGCATATTCTTGTTTCAATCTGTTGCGAATCTTGAAACTATCTGGCATATTGTTATCTACCCGTACTCTGCTTATGGGATCCTTAAAGCACATCTTCACAAGTTGAACAAGTTTCTTCGGAATTCCAAATTGTTCCAGCATACTGTATAGTTTTCGCTTTTAATAGAAGCATAAACCTTCCTAAAACCCATGAACAACTGGTAAACAGTCTCAATGTGTTCCCATTTCTTCTCTAAAATTTGTCTCAAGGTGAAAATCTGTTCCAACGTGGATCTATTTCTTCTAAACACACATTGGTGATCTCCAATTATTTCATCTACTTATACACTTAGGTGTATAGCAGTATATTACTCGATACTTTGTAACATGTTGGGAGTAACAAGATTCCACGATAATTATTACAGTCCGATTTATCGCCTTTTTTATAAACCGGAACTATTATTGAGGTTTTCAATTTCTTTGTAAGCTCCTCCTTTCTCCATCTAGGTTTATGAACTTATGTGGTTCCTTGACTAGTGCCATTCCTTTCGTTTTAATTAATTCGACTGGAATATTGTTTATTCCCGGTGATTTTACATATTTTTTTAATTTCTTTATCGACATTTCGACCCCGATCTCGCTAGGGTCGTGTATGTACGGTTCTACGCTATAGGTTTCAAATTTCTCTGTTCTCTAATGTATACATTAAGAAGTTTGTCGAAATAGCTTTTCCACACATCGATTACTCTAGTCAGATCCCCCTGCAGATCTCCGCGTTCATTTCTAATCATCCCTAATCTCGGCTGGTAACTTTTTCTTAACAAGTTTACCCCTTCGTACAGATCTCTAATGTTATTTGTCTTTCCGTTTTCCTCTATCTCCTGAATCTTGCGCGTCATATATTCTCGCTTTTTGATTCTGAACCCCCTTTTGGCGTTGCCTTCAGAAATTCGACGTATAGTTTCTTTTAGCAATAATTCTGCCTACATATTCAATCTGACCCATATGACGAGCTGCATTTTGGGTATAAAATGTATTTAAACATCGTCTTGCATCATGTACCATACAAATGTCTATGATACAAAAATCGTACTTTCACGACTCATTCTTAGACACATATTTTATTATTCAATTTATTTAAAATTTCATATTTTTAATGCAGCAAACCACATTTACGTTTTTACTACGTCTGTAGTCATTTTGAATTCTAAGATTACAGCAAAAATTGTCAATACCATATATTATTAGATATCTTATATGTTTAAGTATCGATGTTGACTACAAACGTTTGACAGGTTAGGCTGAGATTCACAACGTTAGGTTCTGTTAACGTTAAAAGTATTAGCGTTCATACTATGTTAAAAAGATTATTCATTTATCTAACAAATAATATAAATGTACAAAAGTAATACTTATATTCGTATTCCATAACAAAATTCATCATAATCATTTATCACCATTAGTCAATATAAATACACTATCATAATCCTCACTTTCAGTAAAATACCGGTATTTAACCAACTGAGTAAATCTCCAAGTATTACACACCAAAATCGACTTTAAGGTCACCATAATTCAACATTGCCTCAGTTAAAATAAATCAATAGAACTAAAATAGAAAAAAAAATATTTAGTTGTTATAAAAAAGCATGTGTCAATATAAATTTAATGCGTTTCCTTCATCTTAACAACTAACCATTGTTTCTAAAATTGATAGCTAACTTCTTCATTCAAATCACGATATTACAGACACGTACGGTGCTGTTTCTATGCAAATCAACAATAAATTAAGCATCGCCTCGGAAATAACATAACAATAGCCTTATATAACGCATAAATAGTATTCAACCTAATATATAATTTATCGCACGTCAAATACAATTTTCTGTTTCTTTCAATTTTGTTTCCTTTTATCCTCTCCCTTCTAACTTTACTTATTAAACTCCAGTGAGTTTCTGTTTATTTTCTTCAAACTCAGAACATGTTATAAGCCGACCAGAATATGAATAGACGTGGCAAGTTTTGGAACAACCGATGAACCATGCCAAAACAATAAAGACGCACAGATGTGTTACTACTCTTCGCCTCTCGCTTGAAGTGTTGCCATCCAAGAAAATTTGTTGCTGGTTGTTTTGGATTAATTTTAGAACAAAGATATTAAAAATTACATTACAGTTACAATATATTGATTATTGAGAAGCTATATTTATTGTCCATGTAATCCACATATGGGAAGAAGATTACAGATGACTTGGGCAAGTTAAATAAAAGCTCTGTTAATAAAAACTTATATGCTTGCCACTCTCGCAACCTACCTCTTGTATCTCTTTAGACAGTTTTCTAGTTTCTATCTTGAGATACGCTAGCAAGAGTTTTTTTTCCACGCTTCATGGCAGAGGTGTAACTACATATTAGGTCCCCACCCCGCAAGAGAATACCCATGGAAGAAGTTCGATTCGGTCCACTGAGAGGCTATTGTGAAGGGCTCCCCGCAGGCTTTTGCGACATAGTAGTTACACCCCTGCTTCATGGTCCAGGCGGTAGCGTCCTGGACTTCGGAGCGGCAATGCGGAGGTGCGACTTTAGAGGTCGGCCATCGTAACATTTTTGTCTAGGTTTGTCCTCAGCCAAACCAGGCGAATGCCGGGATGACACCTTCGTAAGAGGCTTGTCGACTACCTTCCCTCATTGCAATTACAAGTACTACACGAAGATCCCTTATATTGTCCTCCCAACGTCATCTCGGTCTTCCCACGGGTCTCTTTCCCTCCAGCTTTCCAACCAAGATGGAATATAATCTTCTCCCCCCCCCCCAATCGAGCTACATTGCATACCTACCCAAGCTGTTGTGATTTCATTATTCTTACAGCATCGGTAGATGAAGTATTTAAACTTGGGTACTTTCTCTATGTTCTCGTTCTTAGTTGTTATGTATCTAGCCACACTTTCGTTGATAAAATATAATTTTGGAAGGTTAGATGCATAATTGTACAAGAAAGTAAATAAACGGGCTGAAGATAAAACTGGAAGATTGTTTGAACGCTATGCAATTCCACGCCCCTTGACGGATTAGAATAAAGTAATGGTACAGATATTCCTTAGTACCGAGCCACCGTAGCTCAGTGGTAGAGCGTTAGCGTAGTATTCGAGAGGTCACGGGTTCAACTCCAGCGGACGACCATACTGACTGAAGATTCTCGAGGGTTTTCAAGCAAATTCCGTGATGGCACTTTCAACGTAGGTCATGGCCTACACCTTCCCGACTCTTTTATTCTCCTACGGCCTGAGTCTTAGATGCCTAAAGGCCATAAATGAAATTCAAAAAAAATGTTCCTTAAAACTAGAGAGGTTAACTATAGCAGTAAAAAGTTGTCCCTCCCCCCGAAGGGGTTAAACGTGGATGAAGTGCAACTCGGAAACCACTGGAGTTAGAAATTTGATATTTGGCATGAAAATACTTTGTTTCAATTCATTACCAATAGCTATCTTAATTTTTGATTCGACATCCCCGATGAGGGGGCGAAAACCTTTTAAAGAGTGGAATATGAGAAATCGAAAATTGTTAAAGGTTAGAAACTTGAAATTTGGAATGGGTATTCCTTAGGACACAGAACAATAAATGACAAATGTTACAAGTCGACAAGTCTGCACTGTGACTTCCAGATGCAACGACCTTTAACAATGGAGAAGTACCTTTGCTTTCCGCCCCAATGATTCCCTTTCGTGTATAACATGCTGTTAAGCCCTTCCCACAATGATATTTCAGCCCTTCCCACAATTGCTAGAAGGAAGCAGTCAGACTCAATAATGAGACAATAGTAATCTCACACAAAAGCAACTTTCATAGTTTTAAAAGAGTATGTTTCATGGTATACTTTCCCGACTACACCTTTGGTAACGCTGTTTATGTCCTTGGCAAGACATCTGCTGCAGCGTATAAACAACCACTACCGACCTTACCCTCGCGTCTACTCCTACTCTGGTCGACTTATACGTACTTTATGTGAAGATCCCATATTGCAAATATTATCTTCTGTTCTTGTAGTAACATAACCCATAATACATTGTTCTATTTCCTGCTTAAAATTTGTAACGCTCTTAAAAAGTATCCTTTTCTCTACCTCACTTAGTTGTTTTGTTTTTACATTGAGTATCTCCCCTAATCCTATACCTGTTGGTACATATTGTGAGAAAGAATCTTTCAATTCTTCCTTTGAGTGAATGGTACAGGTTTTTTGCAATGTTAAAAATATGTGTATAACTTTATTCCAACAAAATATGAAACCTTCATATATTCCTTGGTGCTTATTACTCGTAGCTAAACTTCTCAAGGTCACATTCTCGACGCCATTTTGATAATGGCAGCAGATATATTCGAAGCTGTGTGATTGCTTCATTTAGTTTCAATTTAATGCGTGAATTGAATAAGAAATCCTGTATCTAACATCAAACTTTTGAAAAGAAGTGTATGACACGCGACCCTAATTGTTAGTCGTATGATGTTGCTAGTGTTCTCAAATTAGTAGACTCACTCCAGAAAAATTAAAAATGTCTTTTCCGGATCTAACTACGAAAGAGAAACTGCTAATATATTATCCTGCACTTGTGTACAATATAGTACTTGAACACTCGTGCTAACAAGTTAGCAGTGTAATTCGCTGTTCTTTACAGTTGCATGAGTAAACGATATTCATAATGTTAAACATTTTATCATTCTAAAGTGATATAACATGTTCGTTTGTATATTTATATTGAAGTTTTGTAATAATAGACAAATCAGCAAACAGGGTTGGAAGCAGGGTTCGGATTCATTATATCTTATGAATGTTGTCGATGTGTTCGACGTTCACCTAGGCAGATATTCAAGTTGCAATTTATAATTCATCTGATGCCATACATGGTTTAAGGTGTAATGTCTGACTTCGGACCTGGGATCTTTATATAGTAGAATGAATAATTCAGCAAGACATACACTAAACGTTCTTCAACAACAACTACTCCCACAGATTCTGGCCTGATTTGATGTCAACTTATTCACCTTATGCATGACGTAGCTCCCTCTCACCAAGCTTACAATGTCAAAAATATTATTGATGTTGAAGATCATACTTGACATGTAATAAATGAGCAAGGAAGTCAATAATAGTAATTATAACTAATTTAAAACATATGTCAATTCAATTTGGTACAAAAACTAAAATTAAAACAATGAAATCTGAGTCTAATAATTTGAACACATCTGTATTAACTTATGTCACCTCATCTCTTTACTAATGCGATCAAACTTCTCTCCATAGTTTAGTAACTGTTTTGGGATGTAAAATATACAGTGTATACCATTATAAACCTGAACATGATACTTATACCAACTCTCAATATTAATAAAAATTTGTTGTCTATATTTACTTTATAATTCACCAGTCTGTTCAAATATATTCTTGCCCCGGTTTACTTTGTCACGTTAAAGACACTTTATTGTTCTTAAGCATCTTGTAATCTTCACAGACCTATTATCCAGACACGCCCAATTGCACTTACATCTCTCGGTCCATTTTGTTTATATAGAACGCGCGTCTCCCTTTAGGGTTTTCCTCTTCCTGTTTTGTCTCATGAAATGTACTTAATAGTTCTTGTTTTTTAATATTTATGTTCTTCACACGTCCACTTTCCACAGACGTCATTGAAGTTGAAATTATGTATAACCTTCAGGCATATAAGGATAGGTTGTCAGACGTCATATTTTAATTTTGATGTTTTGTCTGTTTTCGATGTACATAGAAAATTTCGTTCCCGTCGTGCGCCTTTGACCTAAATTGATCTTTTCTTTAGTTTCTTTCACAGCTTGGCCGATTTGTGTATTGCCAAGTATCTCGGGAAAGTTTATTTCAATACAGTTATTTGTAGCCCTATGCGTATTTGGTGTGTGTCGTAAGCGTGAAAAAAAACTGTAGAAAAAAGTAGTTCTTTGCACAACTCTGTGATGGAAAATTTTCTTCTGTCAGATTTTCGTGACTAACAATCTACGTGCTTGGTTGTACACATGATATCAACATTTATAATTCATATCACAAGGACTCCATGAAAATGCAAAATGCCCGCCTTCTTGTTAATCTTGCACAAGTATATTCTCGTGTCATTTTATCTCCAACTTCAACACTATCTTCAATACTACTTTAATGTAACATCTGGTTTAGTCACTGATGTCTGAAATTTCATCCGATGTTCGTTAGGTTGAAAGAAGCCCGACAGATTCGTAAACAGCAGGAATAGTCTGCTGTTCTTAAATCACCACTAAATCTAAAAGGACTTAAGTAATAAAGGCACCACCGCCACCTCTTTAGGTATATCACTGTTTTAGTCGTTGTGTTTTAGGAGTTTACGTTTGGTTCGACGAAACTGTTCGCAAGGTCAGAAGGCATGAAGAAGTTATCTGCAGTAATACTTTTCTAGATTTAAATATTGGCTCAGGCATATCGAACACTACTCATTAACGTTCATCTATTTCGTGTATTTTTTGTTAGCCTGCACTTGTAGGTTAGAAACATAGCCATGGGTAAAATCAGTTTTCATCCAAATTGTTATGCCATAATTTTCTATCTTCAGTATCATGTAAAGACATAATAGGTACTTCTTCCCGTACGGTGCTAACCTATTGTCAACAGCATGTGTTTACTCGGACTGTAAGCTACATCACATCCACTCTGAAACGAATCAAATAGGTTTCTTATAGTCTGAAGTTTGTAATTAGTAGTCTCTATTTCCATGGCAGGGTTCTTCATTCCAAGAACTCAATAAAATTTGTAATGTGCTTGTATTGTTGCCGAATTATTACTGGAGGAAACACGACAATCTACGGAAGCCTATGCGTGATGACTACATTTCTCTACCGATATGTTGAAACCATGTGATGCTCCAATGGCTAGAAGCAAGGCTATCTAAGCTTTCTAATTTCTCTTTGGTTTTCTAACTTGTAGTTATTTCTTTTTACATTTCTAGTTGTTTATTTCAACACCAGTCATGCCTCTCTGTTTCTTTACAAATAATATCAACAACGTGGTCGAAAATAAACATACTGAAACTGCGAGATTTCGTGTTATCACTGTTACAAGCCTAAAGTTTATGTTACACTATTGTGAATTCGTCTCCTTATATATCCCTAAAGTTTTTTATTCTCTGTCAGTAAAACAATAGTTGCTACCTCCAATTCTAAATAGTTGGTTTCATTTCCACATTGCACATTACTATCTTCAGAAACATCCTTGTCAAAACATGCCTTACATTCACTCTCCTTAGGGCAAACAGTCTTTCTCTTCACTGTCGTTTTCCGAAAGTTCGGCATCTTCAGCTTGTTCAGATTGCCTTGTGGCTCACTTGTACGGTAATAGTACGTCCACTTGTTAAAATAAGGGACTCTCAGAAAGAATGTGACATCGCCAAGTGGTTGACTGCAGAAAATATGAAAAATTATGAATGCTAACTGTTAATGCGAAAGAAAACCGTTCTTGAATTGCTTCATCGAAAGAATTGGTTCAGCGAAAAAGTAACCCTCTTGCAGTACTATTCTACAAACAAATTTAAAGCATATTTCAGAGCAGAACATCACAGAATAAGCAATGTTAGAAAGAGTAGATCGTACACTATGAGATTCATTTACACCTTAAGTTGACACATTAATGTTTGGACGATCTTTGTTAAACTGCATGTATATATTAAAATGTAAACTAAATAGTGGATGACTGAGGTTCCCCAATACAATTAAATGTGATTTTCAGGTCAATTACCACAACCGAAACAAAACACAAAGTTCCCAAAGGAGTAGTTTAGAATTTGAAAATAAAATAAAACCATAATTTTCATCACAAATGTTATGAAGAACAAACAAAAGGCATATTGTGAAGGACCGAAGGTCTCCCTTGAACATCGGAGGGTTAAGAACTTTGCTAATCTAAATTCGTTTGAAGTCTAAAAAATAATCGGCATAATCTTTGAGAATGTTTCATCAGAATAATACAAATGGGTTTTTTACCCGAAGGCAGTTCTTGGCCCAAAGATCCCTCGGCAAGGAGAACCTATTGTAGTTTGCCTTTGCCCTCTATCAGATAAAAATTACCTACCAAGGACAGGACCTACAGTTTAACTTGGACTCCGAATCACTTGTGTCCTCACAGGGAATTCAAACCAGGAACACTTTGATTACAAGGCAGAGCGCATTACCACTGGCACAGAGGGAACACTTCATGGCAATACATTTGAATGTCTTTTCATTAAAGTACACAACGTATTTAGGTACTCAGAATTTACGGAGAGTAATGAGGTAGAAGAAAAGAAAATGGTGTGAGTAAAATTTATTATTGTCTGTTCCAACTTCATGCATAACATCTTCTCAGGGTTTATCGTGCAGTATTATGATAAATTTCTAAGAACAGCTGGAACTACGCAGAAATCAGTCTTGGGTAATTGAGGCCAAACTAGATCTAATTTAGATATCGTGCAGTGAAACCACGAACTGTTCTTCATGAACGCTCAGCTGCTAATGAATTGGTTTAGGATTTAGAATACGTTTACAATCATGCAAATGATTAATGTGTCTTTCTCTACCTCTCTCGAAGAACTAAGAGAGTTTAATATGTAGATTAGCGTCAATTTCCAACAAATACTTAAGGTTTGTTTGACATTCGTAGTCTTCTTGACTATGTTTACTCGAAATCATAGTCAGGAATTGTAGTTTTATAAATTTGTTACACGTCATACAATTGAGTTTCAAGTTTGATTATTATAATGTTTTCATTAAGAGAAAACTTACCTCCCAAGATGTTCGTCTTCGAAAGTAAAGTTATTTTTCGGTGTTGAGTCCAATATTCTACTTTCCTGCACCTATCTTGAGTGAAAAACTATAGTTAAGTGTCACAAGTAATGTTGGATTTGAAAGAGAGGAGAAGTGATTAGGGTTTCCAACCTTAAAAATTAAAAAAATAAATGTCCCTTCTTTTTACCCATCAAAGGATTTGCAAATGTCCTCCTCTGAGCCCAGAAGTTATTATGCTTGCTTTCTTATCTTTTCTGAAAGAAGGAGGATATAAGGTATTGAGTATATTTGAGGACAATATAAATATTATTTTATCTTTCGGTATCTTTCCTACTGTTTCGTAAGACGCTGATACGAATGAAATAGGAAAGTGTCATACCATGAAAAAGGACAGTATGCATGCACCCCCGTTCTTGTTGTAGTTTAGAGCTTGAGCTCTGTGGCTTATTGACTTTAGCTCTCCCAGTTGTGAATTGATGAGGCTGAGGAAGGAAAGTGATAGATCAGCAAAATTTGTTTGGATTCGGCTGTTAGTAACACTATTTCATAGAAATTCTATTGAACTACGTGCATTCTTAAAAATCAAGTCAGATTTCTGAAAATGAATCTGACTTTCTCTTCTGGTTTGAATGTTCAAATTGATTTGATTGTTGAATGGCTTTACATCAATCATATCCTTACTGAATTGAATAATTCGATAATATATCTAGAGTTATAAATTATGGATAAAATGTTAATGGCTCTAGCAGGCAATCGTAGAACATACAATATAGTAATCGGCGAGCTATAAGTCCTTACTGGTTCGATTCATTTTTTTTTTTTAATTTTCAGATGATTCGAATATCCTAACATTTGTTTTAAACACTTGCCTTATAGCATTGTATAGGCTTGAGTCTAACATGTATTTCAGTGAAAACAACCTCAGTGAGAACTCTTTCAGTTTAGATATCTGCAAGGTAGCATCCACGGTAATTGTCTACTTACTAAGGATTTCTTTAAAATCTTTAGAGCGAGTAAGTCCCTGAAAAAGGACCAGAATTCGAACTTTCGTATGTACTCACTTCTAGTGATAATAATGCAAAAATAAAAAAAAGTATTATAATATGCGTAGAAATTGAACATTATGTCGGTTTTACAAACTAAGGTACAAATGCACATAACTGTCATTAAAATGTGTATTATACTGTACAATAACCCTTTCTTTGTAGTTGCCCCTTCACCACATGCGAATAAATTGACGACGAGAACAATAATCATGAAATAAGCATTCATTAGAATAATTAGCATACACTTTCTTTCCTTCAGGTTCAGATAACGTTGTCCAATCAATGGAAAAATGCCACTGTATGGAAACTTGTGATAATCTGAATGTCCGTTTGAAGAAAGAGTTCGAAGGAAAGTAAGTATAGTCTGCGTCTTTTATTAAATCAATTTTCTATATGTCAATATATATATATATTATTTCGAACTCGATGTGATCTTTAATCTAGCGATTCTTCAAACTTGGGAACCACAGAGTAGCTAGTTTCATTCAACTTTGGAAGAAGTTAACAACTGTTATGACAAGCTTAATGTAAACTTAACAATTTATTTATTTGCTTAAGCGCCTTTTATTATTTAGCATAAAGATGAGAACGAAAACGTAGGGGCTTAATTTAACTGAAGGCATTGATAAAGAACAACGAAGTATGTTTGTAGCTTAAATCGTAGAATAACACATTTCGGAATTATACCATATAACGATATTTCTTCTTACGGAATAGAAAATGCAAAGCGTTCCAGCAGACAGTTCTCATCTTCGAATTGAAGTGAACAGAATAAAAAAAAATGCTGCTGACAATCACCAGGTACTTCAGGAAAACCATTACATAGTGACAAGATTACAGTATAATTCGGTATTTCATCAAAAAACATTACTGCCCTTCTATTTTAAAGTGTCTTCAAGCAGTGTTTAGTTTGTCTTAGTATATTGTAGTGGGGGTTAGTTGAGTGACCAGCTAACTACTGACTCAACTAATACGATCCTGATGGAACTCAGTCACATCTGCAATTTCACATTGTTTTATACACTTGCTTAATCTAGTGGCAAGCAAAACTGAATACTTTTAGTCGTAATGTCCTATTTAAAAGAGAAGATCCGGCCAGCTAATAACATAATATTTACAAAACAATATTTTATGAAGGCAAGCACTAATAATTAAAATCTAACTCTTCCATATTTCCAACTCTCAACAATATCAATAATCAACCAAAGTATTTAGAAACATATTCAACTCGCCTACTGTGGACAAGATGAGATGATCTTTGCAGCGGCGATCTGGGTTCGATGCTGAGCTAAGCCCAAGAATTTGATCGTAACATGGAGAGACGTGGCGATCCAAATGTTGCACTTATTTCACTTAGCATCACTATGCGTAGTCCGATATACTAAGTTCAATATCATTAGATCCTGGCCTAACGTCATGAAGGTTCTCCAAATGCATTCAGAACTATGAGTCATTTGGAGATACTTCTCCTAAATAGTTGTTAAACTAAACTTCGATTCTGATGTCCCGCAATAGTTTAGTGGTTCACTACTTGAGACTATACCTGGAGATTTTTGGTTGAAGGTTTCCTCGCAGACTTCTCGAAGTTCAATGGTACTGAATATGATGTTGTCACGTATTGTATTATACTAGTATATCCGACGACTATGATTCCTTCTAGTCGATATTTATTTGATTTGATATCGAATTGCAATAAGAGTAGAACTATTGAAATTTAGAAGAGTTTTGAAGATTATCAGGCAGTTGTCTCTGATCTCGTTTGGTCTTTAACCTATCACTTATTTCCGATGAACTTTTCTAAAACATTGGAATTGATCTATTCTTGGCATATTGACATTTATTCAGATTTCCGCAAGATGATCATTGTTATTCCGTTCGCTTGATATCGATACAGGTGATCGTCTTTTCACGAATTGCACATGAAAATGCACAATGTGTTACAATATGTTGGTGTTTCGATAAGCATTATGCTTGAGAGCTCTTTTCCTGCACAAATTCAAGATTACATGTTTCTAAGTTTTGAACATCACCATGAACAGTAGTATTATTGTCAGGTTTCATACTATATCTTTATGTCTAGTACTGTATTTAGTATAATTTAAAATCCTGAAAGTTCCTTTACAATTTTGGATTGTGGTTTTGACCCTTCTCATTGTGGTGTCCTGAAATGTTAGCTTTAATTATAAAAAATAATATCAGCATCCTAACCTAAAACACAGAAACTACTAATTATTATCTCTTGTGATCTCCTGCGATATCATCTTGTTGTTTGGTAACCATATTCCATTAAAACATGTCCCCACTCGCATGTGCACGAGTGTCTCATATGCCTTTCCAGTAAATGACATGCAAGTATAGTCATTAATAATTTGAATAAAATAATTGATGTTTTAGCTACCTGAAAATTTATTGAAATACACATTGATGACAAATATTCTCAAAAGCAATAAATAAAATAGATCTTTTCCATTTTGTTATGGGCAGAGCATGTATCCTTCAAGTCATAGAGTTTGCTGATTATAATCCTATGAGCTATTTATTTTATTTATCAAGAACAAATTTCTACTCAGTTATTCTTTCTTAAAGTTCATTGCTGATCATTATTGAAGCTCAAAGCCTGGTTTGCTGTACTACTTTTGACGAAACATATCAACTAATTAACATAAAGTAGCAATTTGTTTTATGCGATAGATATTTGTGTGTAGTTTCTGACGTCCAAAGATTATTCCCACGTCATTTGTAGGGTGTGTACAGTAATCCTGAAAACTAAGAAAAGTCGAGATTTCCAGTCTTTCGAAACGTTATACTATCTTCCATAACATAGTTCGTATTTGTTGTTTGCAACTTCGTGTAACCACTTCTAGATACTTCATTGCATAAATATTTTAAGTAGGTTGCGACTGTCACTTTCAAGTTTTAAGTTTTCCATATTTAGATGCCATTTTCTCACAAAAATAATATTTAAAATAATATTTTTCAGTATAGTTGAGGCATTGATATGGTCCACTTTTAAATTGAGCCACACTTAAATACTAGCAACTTCGAAGTAGTACGTAAAATTGAAACTACCAAAATAAAGGCAACAAATAAGGTTGTTGGATACTTACGTAGCTGTACTTAAATTTGAAACAGGTAAGAGGAAGGTAACGTATTATTGAGTGCTTTCTTCTGTAACCGGATGCTAGTGGTAACTGTCAGGAATCACAATAACCCTTGAGTCGGCAGGTTGTTTCAACAAGAAAATTATTGACTACATACACAAGAAAACACATACAAAGAATTCGGAAACTAACTCCCCGTTTTCCCCCACTACTACTCTTCTAACTGGCACGGAAAACTACATTCATTTTATCAAGAGTTCAAGGTCATATTCTTGAATAATCTCCATACAGTTTAACTTTTATCTTTTATTAACCGAACATACTGCCACCTCAACACTAGCGCAACTCAACATTATCATTATACTAAAAATCGAATTTTTCCCGGAAATTATTCACACGTCTACTGATATCTTGAAAGATATTTCACTAGTTGTTAAATCTGCACCGTCTAACGTATCTTCCTCAGAACCAGTTTTGTTAAGTTCTTTAGAACTTGTATAACGTAAAACCTAGTTCAACGAATTAGATGCAGAAATCTCCAAAGGATACAGATATTGGATGCGTCGAATTAGCTCTGAACAAGCACTCTGCAACCTAAATATCTAACGACCCCATCCTTCTGAGGAAGAATCCCAATTACTCGTCCAGCTAATGCGCTTACATTTATTACGACTTATCAGGACAATATCTCCAACAGCTACCTTTCGATGATGGTTCTTATCTCCTGTATGTTGGGCAAGTGAACCTAAGTATTTTTTTAAAATCTATTTCTCAGTTCTTTTCGAAGCATCTGTTTATATCTCACTCTTTTATTCAAACTATGATGGTCTAAGCCATCAAGATTAGGGACTCCAGTATTCTTCAGTATCCTGTAGAAAAAAGAAGGACTCAGCGGAGTCAAATTTCAGTCAATGTCAAACACATAATTGAGAGCTCTAGAATTAACAGTGGTTTCACTGTCACATAAAATGGAAGTCCTCTCCATAGATGTCAAACAACCCCCTGCTAACACTCTGTTCAACAGACCTTTTAAGATACAGATGATTCCCTTCCACCAACTACCTCACCAGGCTGCAGTCGGAGAGTTAAACTTCCATTCAATTCGACGAATCACGCTACATTTTACTACAGCATTTCAGTATAATATTTTAAGTAAATTGGCTGATCCTATGAAATTACCACTATTATCACGATAGATAACAAAACAACTTCCACGACAAGCAATAAATCTGTGAAATGCAGACAGGAAAGACTCGGTTGTTAAAGTAGTCATAATTTCAAAATGATACAGCACAAGTGAAAACGCAAAGCCGTACTTTTTGGTGACTTCGTAAAAAAGAAATGCTGCCAGATAGATTTCATTGGTCTCAATTACGCTGACATCTCGAAACGTTTTCAGGAAGAGGTGCAGAGGTCACTTTCGCTTTCTTCTCACGGAGCCTTTTGCAGATAACACATTCACTGAAGACAGTCTATCTTTCCTTTCGCCACTCAATGTCCAACAATATTCTCTCAGGGGATTCAGCAAGATTCGAGTTCCGGCATGCTGCTCCTTTCGATAAAAATAAACTATTAACCTTGTGACAACTTATGATCCGAATGAATAACTAAAGGTCTTCTGAAATCTTCACTGTCTCTTCTAAGTATGTTTCGCTCTCATTTTTATGATGCCGTCAGAGTCTTTGAAGGCTTACAAACATCTAAGCCTCTAATTTGTGTCACTAGAAAACTTTTCTCCTTGAACAATCATCAATACCTTTCTCCCCTAACTCTTTAGCAGCAAGCTCTCAGGTTTGTCTTTCTGATATCTCACAAAGGTAGTTTTGCAAAAATCTGTGAACCATCCTGCCCGTATTTAGAAAATGTGTTTCAATAGCAATTGTTTTCCTGTTTGTCTCCAGAAATGAAACACGTTGTCTTCAACATCTCCGCCTTCATCCGCCACGATCCTCACCTTCGAAATCTGGAGAAATAGTAACACATCGCTGTTTGTGAAATTCTTGTATAATTTCTTATGAGATTTTATTTGTTAACACATTTAAGTCACATGCATATTCCCACGCACAAGGCATCTCAAATTTGCCTTGGCTTTCACTTCTGGTTTCGCGTGACCTGGTTTCAAATGCTCTTTCTCCTTCATCATGCTTTATTTTTTGGCATATTCATATTTTGAGCACTAAAACCATCACAACTACTATGCGTCTTATTACAGAAACAACATTATAATATTTCCTTACCATTTTGTATTGATAGCAAACCAGCCACTTTTAGTATCTGAATATCTGAACATTTCTGAAGTTCCTAATTTTTGGAGAACATTTTGTATTGTCGCGTCTTATACCAAAACCACTCACAGCAAGGCTGATTCTATCTTCACCTTTAACTTCTGCTTTCAGGAATGGCATTAAATGGTTCAGTCTTTTTATCACATCACCACCTTGAGACAAGTTAATGTTACCACTACAGTTCCACACCTTGAGAACTTATCAGGGAAAACAGGACTCAACGAAAGGAAATAACGGGAAATAGCATAGACGCACACCATACTTGTCCGTCGGAACATCTCATATTTGAAGTGCTCTCAAGTAGCATTCCAGTTTATCGCATAGAGAGGTCAATGAGACAATATCCTTTGACTGATGTATAGATATAGCTTGTTTTAGTACTTCCGTCACATACACTTCATCCTGCAGGTCTTCTCTTCCGAACTTAACCTTCAAACTGGATACTGGTCTCGAAAAGTTTTTACTTGCCGGGGAAAATCTTGTAGAACTTCTCTCGCCCTTGAGCCCTGGACCACCGTTTGTAATGATACTTTTTTTTATTTGAGATAAGAAAATGTGTTATGTTCCCAGATTAGTTTTCGAGAATTGTGCCTTAGGGGGTATACAATTTAATTTCCTATAAGGGTTGAGGTGTCCATTGGTTCTTATTAAGCATGTGTTGATTTTCTGTGTTCTGAGTGGTTCTTGGTTGTGAGAATGGAAGTTCATGCGGTTCGACTGGAATTGCGTCAGTTGGGTGTAATGCAAGAGTATGTAGTACATCGAATATTTATTATATGAATTTCTTGTACGAAAATCGAAGTGGAGGTGAATACGTGTGCACAGAGAGTGAATGTTTGTTTATATATATTTTATGATCCCATGAGCCCCAAAGGTGAAGGATTTGAGTACCTGCTGTTTTTTAAGGTATTTCCAGGTTTGGTGTGCGAGCACTCCACTCTTCCATTTGGGTTTGTTTTTGTGTAAGTAGGTTTGCTCGAGGGAGACATTTTGACGTCACTTTTGCCTAAACTACGATTTGCTTTGTTCCATATATAGTGGTAAGTTGTTTTGCTTTGATCATTTAAGTTTCTTTGAGCTGTTTATGCACATGAATATTGTGAACGAAGTTACTTATTTGAGCGAAATATATGTTAACATTTTTCAATGAAGCTAGTAATTTATTGATCTTTCATGGTTCTTTGGTTCTATTATATTCGCAGTAATATCTGTTTCTATACGTTTAACAGAAACCAAAGATTTGTGTTCGAAATCTAATTCAAGGAACTAGGTCGGCAAGTACTTTTTGTATAACTTCAATTTATTGAGAGAGTTATTATTTTAACTATTTTAGTTCCTTTTATTTCAAAATAAAAATTAATTATTTTCTACTTTAATCCTCATCTTCTGAACTCTTTTCTAAATCTGGAAACCATGCCTAAAGCGGACATAGCTTATAGCGTATGGATTACTACATCATACTTCGTTTTTCTTTAATTTACACGTGTGGAAAGGGTGTTTAGTGTTGTGTCCTTATAAATGTAGGTTGTGGGATGGGACGAGGTTATATTGTACGTATGTGCCTTCTGGTATAACTAGTTACATTACAAACATTGCACACAACTCCTCTTTCGTAAAGAAAACAAGAAAAGTTGTGGATTTTGTCTACTTTGTTAAAACTCATATACTTGCTGAAAACGTCTGAGGCGATATTTCTTTGCTGTTTTGTGTTTTTCATGACTGCAATGTCAAATTCAAACTGAAAGAAGGGAGATACTGTTGGAGCAACCGAGGAAGACAAACTCGTTGTTGGAGCAACGTTACTTGTAGACAAAGGGAAAAAGAATGTTATTTTCGGTTTTGATAGAAATAAATTATATCAGCTAATTATAGAATTGAAAGAGATGATTAAAATGCAAAAAGTGCTACAAATCCTGATTTAGGTGAGAATTTAGGTTCTATGCTAAAATTGTGAGAATAAAAAATGAAATTGCTGCTAGATGAAGAAAGTGAACGGGAACGTTATGCTGCTAGTAAGACTGATTGTGTATGTTGAAGTCCAGCTGTAGTAAAGTTTGGTAATATATAAACTGGAAATTCTTATATTTCTTTTGAGAATAAAGAGGATACTCAAAGTAAAAAAAAAATTGATAAAATTTCCATTACGGTACTCGATAATTTCGAGAGGAATTTACATTTCTGGAGCGATGTCCATCCATGTGCTCTCTATAACTTCATGCTTCAAGGAGATGAATTTTGTTCTGCAGAACGTTATTATTTGGTGGCATTTAATTTTGCCCTAGGAACTAATTACAAATCTCCGTTATCTGAAGTTATGAAAGAGGGAGGAATGATTTGTAAATCTTGGGAGGAATATCGAATGTATGTTTTTCAGAAATTGCTTTCTTCGCGTGCTATACAACAGCTTGTTGACGCAAAGTGGCACGAGAAACAACAAGATAAAGAGACTCTAAGAGAGTATGTTTGATTCTGCAATTAGATTTCTCCGTATCGAAGTTAGTGACTCTGAATATATTACTGTTTTTTTTTCTAATGATTTGAGGCCAAACGTTCGTTAACGTTTGTTTTTTACAAGATGCCTAGTAGTAAAGAATAAATTTTAAACGTGTTGGAAGTTTACTATTCGCACGAATTACACTCTATGCTCTATGCAATTTTCAGTGGAATTTCGAGATGATGGCCGGCAACAAGACTTGAACTCGAACTTTAGACTAAATAGAAGTGAAGCTAAATGTTGGTCTTGTGATGAAGGGGTAATGTTAAGAAAGAGTGTTTACGAAAATCTAAGACTTGTAATGCTAGACAATTTTCAAAGGAAAGAAAGAAGTCTGGTGATTCTTCTGTTTTGGGAAAAGGAATTTGGATTGATTAGAAACTGCTGATCTTAAGGTTTCTCCTCTGACACTGGATTGAAGTGTGACTTAATCAGTGCCAATTTCTTGAAAACATGAAGAAAAATAAGTGTTGTTATTATAAGTGAGACATTTATCGTGAACAGACTATTAGTAAAGAACAGATAACACTGAATATTTCAGTGGAATTTCAAGTTGGATTACATGGTAAACAGTATTCAATAAATGCTTTTGGGGTTGGAAAATTTGGGATGCGATCCTTTCATCGGACTAGAAACATTTCAGTGACAACTTATATTTATAAACCCGAGCTTAAAAACAGTTCAATTTTCCGAAATTAACTTAGAAATCCCTTATGCTTCGAATACGTTTTGTGGTAGAAATTGTTCTGGACAGAATAGTTTGTGGTTTGGTTCTCATTCTAGGGAAGGAGATGTGTCTAGGGTGCCCAATATGCAATCTGGGGTGCCTGATGACGATTTTCTAGTCTTAGAATGTGAGGGTGGTGGCGCGATCCAGCCTCACAAGTCAGCAATCCTCACAGGAAAGCTAAATAAAGTTCAAACAATTTCTGGTAAACAGAAAAGATTTTCGCGGAATACGATTCAAAATGTAAATAAAAGTAAGAATTTTTTTGTTCATGAAAAATGTAAAAAAATTGAATGTATCTAATTCAGTTACTGAAAAATGTGGTAAAGATGTCCTTTGGATGATGTCCTGGGAGACTTGGAAAACGAATAAGTATTAATCTACTGTGATGAACTTGTAATATTTGGTACAAGAATTAAAGAAACAAAATATTGTTGAAAAAAGTTTTTGATCATTGACAGAGAAGAATTACTGTTTCTCCTTCCAAGTTAAGGATGTTCCAAAGGAAAATTCTATTTTAGAGATTTTTGGTTGGTAATGGAGAGATGACCATGTGGCCTGAACGACTTAAAACGATCAGAAATCTTACTATTCCAAAAAATCAAAGCGCTCTTCCTAGATTATTGGGATTTCTAGGATTATTTTCTTGTTATATAGAAAATTATGCTGAAATTATGTCCCCAGTTAAGGAGTTAAGGAACAGTAAAAGGACTTTACCTAGACTGAAAAGCATACTCATTCTTTGAATCATGTAAAGAAAATGTTTGAAGAGCAGGTTGTTTTGAAGATCGCTGATCTCAGTAAACGGTTTTACGGTTATGCAGATAGTGTTTTGCGCTGTCTTGGAGGGATGATTGCCCCAGAGATAAGATGAGACCTTGTGCCTTTTACAGTAAAAAGCTCAAGAACTGTGGTTTTGAGCGCAATATCTATTTTTAGAAATGTTGGCGCTATGCAACGTAATCCAGAAATATCGTCATTTCCTAGTAAATGAATTTACTATTTATGTGGATAATGAATCCCTTATGTTTTGTCTTCGCAATTCTAGAGATCTTACTAGGCATGGAAATTTAATTCAACGACTTCTAGAGTTTAAATTCGAGATTGTACACATTCCTTCTGAAAAGAACCTTGTCAGTGATTATTTGACGAAGATGTGTGACACCACTTAATTGATAATGTCGGACATGATCCGGATGAGAACCTTGAAATGGAAATTCTAGAAATCTTTGTAGTTTTTGGTCAATACCTTTAGTTTTTGATGACGTCCGGAAATATCATAGAACTGATCCAGAAATAAAGGGGATATACGAGGAAGTAATGCAAAATGGAGGTGAGAAATGCATATATTTGATCAAATCAGATTTACTATATGTGAAGACTAAAGTTAATACAAACCTTACAAAATTCTTCTTCCTTCCATATTGATGCCCATGATCCTCTCATATTTTCATGGTTCAATTCAATTTTGTGGCCATTCAGGGATGCATAAAACGATGAAGAAAATGTCCATTTAGGTTGGAGGATGGAGCGTGGTTATATTGCACTTATGTGTCTTGACAAATAACTGGTTACAATATGAAAAAATCGAATGAAAAAAATACTATTGTTTTCAGTTTTATGAAGAAAAACTGTCATGGACGAAGTTCAGTTTGATTTTATTAACAAGAGGTCTACTATTAAAAAGCTAGTTTACATTGCACTGAAATCTTATCTGCCATTGATTCCACATTAAAATCAGGTTGAATATGCGTATAATGAGGTTAATATTTAGTTCTGCGAATTTTGAAACACTTCGACAGGAATTAGCAAATATAGGCGTATGAGTCAACTTCATTAGAGTGTTCACAAGTACTTTTGGAAACAGCATATTCAAGATAAGCGTATGTAAAAATTCTTTTACTGCCGCATTCACTAATAAAGTTTTTCCGAAGTTTTCCCGTCTGTTTTCGACATTTTTTCTACTTCTATCATCGATTCATATAATTATGTAAAACCTTTATTGATGTATGTTGATCTTAAATTGTGTAGATTGATATACATGTTTCAGAATGATCCACTTTGGACTCATCATTCTATAATGTTACCATTTAGGCTAGCAAGAGCTATATGAAAAGGAATATTCGTAAAAATAAATGTTATGTCATATACAAGGAATGCTAATTATGTGGTATCTGGATGTCAAATAACCGGGCAGGAAGTAGAGAAAATGCAAGTAACATAATTTATAGGTGTAAAGTTTTACACGATATTTCTCGGGATTAACGTACATGCTTTTGCTATCCATGCTTCAAGTACAATCTGATTGTCACTTCAAATATTGACATATCTTTGATAAACCGCCCGGCTATGTACCAGTTATATCAAGAAGTAAACATTATTAATGGCTATGAAGCAGTAAGAAAAATTATAATTGTACTTTATACTTGATTGATCAACCTGGAAAGAGAATACCTAATGATAGATATAGGCATAAATCATTTATTTGTAAATATATGATTCTATAGATTGATATGTAGAATATACCCTATCAACAGAAGCCCAGATCAACATCATTGAGAACAGAATCTCTCTGCTGTTCTTTAGTTGTTATCCAAATCAGAGCTAATGAATTGCAAATAACGTATTCTCTCACAATTTTACTCATCCACACATAACTATTTGTGGCCTCATCAAAAGTTTCAAAAGTCACTGAAGTACAAATATACTGTTAGTTTCCATTTTTCAGTTTTAGAATTAAAATTCATGGTTATATTTCCAGAGGTTAGAGCGCTCGCTTTCTGTGCGCGTGGTCACGAGTGCATATCCTGCCGGGGTGCATTGAACAGTGTGGTTCAGAGCCCACTTTACCGAAAACTATAGGTCCTGTCTTTAAAAGTTCACCAGCTCGTTTACGTCGTAAATAAGAATTCACTCACTCCTGATCCTATTCTTACAGGAAACTGTCTGTGATTTTACTAAATATTAAATATCTTGAGCTCAGTTACTCGT
Source organism: Lepisma saccharinum (assembly GCA_022664845.1). Lineage (NCBI taxonomy): Eukaryota > Metazoa > Arthropoda > Insecta > Zygentoma > Lepismatidae > Lepisma > Lepisma saccharinum. Next base: position 11,603 of record JAGDQP010006496.1, on the reverse strand, counting down.
TGGATGAACTGATCAATTTTAGGGTCACAGATGACAAGAACATATTTTCAGGTAAATGTACTAAGAAAAATGCGGAGTTCAATAGTAAATACTGTAATATGCACGCTTCAATTTATATTTTCAGATTTGAATCAATGGGTTCCGTTGGAACTGCCATGTACAACTTTCCTAGTATTAGGTATAAACGAGACATTATATTTGGCAAATTGGAAATGATAGGTAAGTTTCGGAAACAAAATAAAGTATCATAAAGTGACCTAGTCACGTTGTTACTATTTTTTATTTTGCTTAAACGTTATATGTTATTGCAACTTCTTATTTGCAACTTCTGTAATAGTTTTGGTAAAAAAATCCTTATTTGCTCTTCTAGTTCGATCACAGGAATTTACCTATTGTAATGTTAAAACTAAGAAATAGTTAGGTAAAATATTTTGGGGTACAATGGAAGTAACTCTGAAAAGACTTGAGGACATTGGTGCAAAATTAAGATAAATTCACTTTTGACAAAAAGAGGTACAGCATGTAACAGTGAGAACTATTTGATGTAAGGAACAAACTGATGCGGAATTATATAGCTAATAATAGCTTTGTCACCAAATTGTATATAGATTTTATTCTCGTACGAAAATGTAGCATGTCTGCGCTCATATTGCAAATACTTAGCTGTGATGAATACGTTTCTTTCAGCATGAAAAGATCCAAAGTACTAAAAGGTGTTCTTCCAGTAACACAAAATTATTTAAGATTATATACATCACTTCTACTATTATTTGGCACAATGAAATACAAGATTACATATTGAATATTTAAAAATCTTCTCGTGTAAGGTAATCAGTAAGATTCTGGAGTTAACTTTATGCACTTTACTCAATTATGAAAGCGATACAAAAATTCATTATCTTCATTGATTTATACTCTAACTTCAACTTAATTCTTGTATATTTTTTTTTCAAGTGTACTGAATAATTATGTGTTATTATGAAGTTGTTTAAAGTGTGAAACGCAATATGATCTCGTTGATAAAGGCTACTAGTTTGGTCAACCTTTAGTGTACATGCACAGAAGCACGAGATTAAGAACATATGTTGGCGATATTCTATCACATGATAGTTGCTAAACATAAATAAAAGTAAGGCAAAAATAATCATATAATCGTAAGCCTCTTCAATTGTTTGTCCTTTGTAACACTCCAAAATATTCAGGAATCAATCAAACTATTAACTTTGTATTGTACTTCTTGTAGTCAACATGCGGTTTAAATAAGTACGAAATTTTGCTATTTATATTAAATCTGAATTTGCTTTATCTAGACTTAACTCTTTTGTGTACCAATGCCAGACATTTATGTGCGATGCCGTACAGAATATTTAGTAGATATGTGTTATTCAACTGAATTGTGTAATAGGTTTAACTCTTTCAGATAAAATTCAATGTCTCTGGTCATGTATATCTGAAAGTTAAAACTAATTATCCCATTTTCACTTCGATATAACTTTTGTGGCCCTGATCGATATTTTAGCATGAAATTACTTTAAATACCGGCATACTTGGGTAACGTAGGCCTATAGTCTTTACATACACCGAAAAAATTCAAATTATGACACTTAATTATACAATCTTATGGGTCATTGCCAAATTAATGTAAATAAATGCTGCCCAAGTCTCTTAAAGCTTAAAAATAAGAACAAAACCATATTTAACATAAGATATTCTTCCTTTTGTAAGGAGACAGCTAGTGTGCTATTTTGCCCAATACGTGCATGGCCTCTACCCCAGTAGCACACATGTTGATTCACCGTTGATAAAACCGTTTAATGTCCGCCTTTCAACGGTTGTATACAACCGAAAAACGTTTATTTAACGTTGGATCAACGTTTTTTTGTTTGTATACATTCATTGAGAAACCGGACATTAAACGGTTTTATCAACCTTGAATCAACGTATGTTGTACTGGAATATGTATACAACGTGTTCGCGATTACGTAAGCATTGCTGTTCACATAGGAAATAGTTTACATTGTCTGACCAAAGTACGCTGAGAGTACTGTTCTTATTCTATGAGGTCCGGTAAACTTATGAGATATTAAAAATTCGAGACATTTATTGGAGAAAGGTTTTTCATTTACGGAAAACCGTTTTGTCCCCTACGTGGACAACCATATGAACCTTTGAACATTTTTGTAGTACCTCGTAAATCATACACGCATATATATCACATTAGAAAACCCATGTGTACACTCTGGAAATATAAGACTATTCAGGAGAAACCCAAGACCACTACGTAAGCATGACCATCTTTTTAAAAAGTGCTCCAACCACCTATCCTTTTATTAAAATTGATATAAAAATGAAAATTAATATTTTTGATCTTGATAAATAGTTCCAATGAAATAAGCACTTCTAAACAATATCCAAAACATATACCAGATATTTCTGGTTAAGTTTAATTTTCTCAACATTGTCCCCCATTTAGGTATATTAATTTGGCTGTGGCCTTTAATGAAAGCAAACTTACTTTTGGACGGCTGTATTACAAACAGTGCTTCCACAATAGCTACCTGAATTCTCCAGTTTTATTTAAGAATAGAGAATTTAATAGGAATGTTTCGTAAATTCCGCATTGAATCTACTCAGAACTCCACAAAAAAAATCAGAAGAATTGAGGAGAAACCCACTAATCTATCTTTTAAGGTCAGGTAAATTTCCGAATTTCTAAGCTTTACGCATCACGTCTTAGGTCTCCTAATTATACGTCAATAACGATATAGTTATTTTGTTTGTTATACATTAATGTGATATTCAATAATGTCATACGATGAAATTCGCAGTTGACCTACGTTATCTACACAAATGCGGACAAGATGAATCAACAAACTAAGATAATTATAATAGTTGGAATGATAATAACTCAGCGTTCAGCAATTGTGCACCGCCAAATTAAATATGTCTGTAGTCTTGAGTAGTATAAGTTATGAAGACAAATTGTTCACAATGCTAGAAAAATTTGGAGAGTAACAGATTGATCTAGTACGCTAATTAATGCATTATAAACATTACTTTTAGACATTTTATTCGATTCTGTCCTTGCTGCAATCAAAGAACGTGATATATGTATCACTGGAGATTTTAACATACATATCAGCTGAGAGACAAACATTAGTGATGCATGTACTGACCATCCGGATTGATGGTTCTTCGAACATTTCATTGAAGGTCTTGGTTTATTCCAACATAACATGTTTCCAACTAGAGGTAATTCTGTTCTAGACTTAGTTCTTTCCACCCTCGAAAAAATTAAGGTCACTCCAGGCAGAAATATTTTCGACACACCAGATCACTTGCTGTTAGACATTGAACTACAGTTTCCTCCCCCTCGCCGCTGGCACTGTTATATTCAACGAACTATGCCCCTGTGGAACAAAACGAAGTGGGACTTAGTACCAACTGCAATAAAAGCAATACCGTAGGAAATTTTAAAAGCTGGACACATGGAAGATGCCTTGGATTTATTTCTTTTATGCATGTTTGGACGCTGTTATAAAAGAGTATGTTCCAGTCAAGAAATCAAAATCCAGTAAGTTTCCAATGTTGTATAGTTAGGAAACAAAACTTGCCCACAAGAACAAGAAGTGTGCATGGTCGCTCTGGAAATAGATTCCCAATAATGAGACTTATAATGTTTTCATCCAACAACGCAAGTTATGTAAAGCTCTCCTCCGTATATATTATGATAATTATATTGAATCTGTTTTATCACAAGTTGTAACCAATCCTAAGCGCTTCTGGTCTCTTATAAACTGCAGGCAACAAAACTCAGGTCCACCATCTCTAGTTTCATACAGTGAACGTACTGCTTCCTTAGACGAAAGGGCTGATTTATATAATGACTGCTTCTATGACAATTTTAATGCTTGTTCATATTCTCTACTTTATTTTCCTTATGTAAAGTCTAAAACTCCTCATTACCTATCAAATATAAACACAACCGCTATGGAAGTGTATCACCTTTTAACATCTCTAAAATCCTTCAGGACCTCTGGACCCGACAAAATAAATTCTATATTTCTGATTAAACTAGCTCAACCCTTGTCTGCACCTCTCATCATTCTTTTCAAGGCTTCTCGGAGGGTTATTTCCCAAACTCCTGGAAACAAGCAAATATTACTTCGGTTTACAAAACAGTTGAAAAATCCTGTGTTAATTCATATAGACCTATTTCCCTTCTTTCTGTCTTCGGTTTAATTTGTGAAAAAATCATCACAGACAGGATTCAAAATCATGTCCTCCCATTTCTTTCTCCCACCCAGCACGGCTTTGTACCGAATGGATCCTGTGAAACCAACTTATCTGTCCTACTGTCTCACGCCACGGATGCCCTAGTCAATAGACAAGAACTTGTCGTCATATACGTAGACTTCTCCAAAGCATTTGAACCGTCAATCACAAACATCTTATACACATGCTTGCTTCCAGATTTAGTATAAATGGACACCTCCTTCAGCTTCCAACATCATATTTGACCGACAGGGAACAACATGTCGTCTTCTCTGGTAGAACATCCAAGTGGCTTCCCATGCTTTCAGGTGTCCTCAAGGAAGCTCCTTAGGGCCAGTTTTATTTTCCCCTCTTCACTGATGGCTTATGTGAACAGATAGACGATTCCTGCTTGGTACTTCTTTACACTGATGACTGCAAAAATTTTAAGACAATTAAATCTACAGAATATACTTTCTTCCTTCAAGCCGCTATAGATTCTATTGAAATGTTGTGCAATAATTGGTTACTGAAAGTTAATCCTTGCAAAACTGCTGCAATGCGTTTCTATCTCAAAACCCATAACACAAAATGTACGTACACATTAGCCTCATCTAATATACCATCGGTAGACCATTACAAAGACCTGGGTATCATATTTGATGAAAAGCTCAATTTTACTCCTCACATTGAATTCGTTACTTCTACAGAACTCAAACTTCTTGGACTTCTCTACAGGTTTAAAGATATTAAAGATTTCAGGGCTATTCGGTCATATTTTCTCACTTGTGTACTTCCTACTATTGAATACTGTTCATATATCTGGTCTATGGCTTGTGAAACCAACTTATCTAAATTGCACAAAGTCCAAAATTTCTTTATCCGCATTGTACAACACAGGGCACCCAACCTCCAACATAAATTTAACGTAGACATTTTGAATTCTCTTGACTTAAAAAAACATAGACACGCGTAGAAAACTAAATGACTTAAAATTTCTTTATAAAATAATTCAGGGTACACTCAAGACCAACGACCTTCTTCCACTTTTTAACCTAAGAGTACCCAGACACAATTCTCGTTCACAACATCATTTCGACCTCTCACAACCGAGATTGTGTTTGGTCCAGCGATCTCTTGTATGCAGATTATCACAATTTTACAGTCCTCTTCCTTTGCCACTAGATTTCTGCTTCAGTAAAAGTAAATTTCTAACGGCTTGTTATATGAATCTAGAATGAATGAAAAAGAAAACTTGATCTTATTTCCTATTGCATAAGTCTTTTGTTATTATTATTACTGTTATTGTTTCTTACAAGAACGGTGAAAAATGGCGTTTCCTGTATCCGTGGTAACTTCTAATAAATAAATAATGTACAGAATCATAAGACATCATAGCTCACACTAAATGTTCTTTGCAAAACGTTATTTAGACTGAGGTATAGGGTAACTCAGTGGTATAGGGTAGAATTTGCATTCGGGAGCTCCTGGGTTCAGGCCCAACGGTCGAACATTCTGACTGAAATTTTCAGGGTTTTACTCAGCCACACCAAACAAATGCCGGGATTGAGCCTTCAAAGTACTTCGACTTCCCGCGTCCTTTGCTCTGCTTTATCCGGCCTGAAACCTTAGATGCATACAGTCCACAAATAAAAACGTAATTTGCCGTCGAAATATCCCTCTGAAAGTTATACCGACACTACGTTACTGAACAAAATCGTTTTGCGTGTGAATAATGAAAAGTATACCACTGAAAACAGTTTGTTTCTTTGACAGATAGTTAGTGAACCTAACTCTCGTCAGCAACCCAAGTCTGTTCGCTCCACTAACGTAAATTAGTGAGTAATGACAAAGGAATATTTTTGGTGATCTTATCAATAATATTCGTGGAGTGAAATCAAAATTGGTGTATAATACAATATGTGAGATTGAGTAATTTCCAGGTGAATACACAATGTAGTGCATCAACTACATAGGCTGGCTAATTATGAAACACACTAAAATGTGGTAATTGTTTTTGCAAAATATGAAACATTTTGATTGGAAACCTTATTTCTCCTAAGTAGTATAAGCTTTATTGATCTTATGTGTTTGGAATTTCAGTAGAAACCTATATACCACCAATGAATGAGTATATGTAGAGTGGTGATATGTGACGAAAACAATATTTTGCAGAAAACACATAACACTTACGACCTCGGAGTGGCCGAGAGGTTAGCGCGCCCGCTTTCTGTGCGCGTGTCCACAGGTTCTATTCCCGGGTCTATTGAATGGAGTGGTTCGGATCTCGCTGCACCGAAAACTGTATAAGTAACGTCACTAGACGCTCACCAGCTCGTTGAGGACGTTAATAAAAATTCAGTCGCATAAAACTGAACACTTCTTACAAATGAGAGCGTGAAAGAAAATGAAGAAACACGGTTTAATCTTATGCATATCCGCTGGATAATAACAATAGGCTTGAAGTAGAATTTACCCCACATGGATGCATTTAGATTTTGTTGATGTATCACTTTTATGTAATTTATCACATTTTGATTGTGATACGTAATTGCTGTATATGAATGCAAACGCCCTGTCTGCATACATCATAATGAAAACCAGCGGCCGACCATTCTGGCTGACGCTTTTTCATTGATTTTCTCAGGTAACTCAGGCAACTGCCGGAATGGCACCTTCAACTTATGCTCTACCCTAACTTGACTTGAGCTATAGATGACTAAAGACCATAAATAAATCCACATTCAAATTTAACATAATTAGAGTCTACCAAAACCAACTCAAACGTGGTATATCAGCAGCGACAGTAAAAAATAAGAGTAAAATGAAACATTATTACGTCTTTACATATGGCAATGAAGATTGTTTTGTGTGTTCAAACATGTGAAACGCTGGTGTAGTGTGCTGTTCATTTTCATCAATTTTCCTGATTTCTCTCTCTCTCTCTCTCTCTCTCTGTCTGGTTGTCGTAGGCAATTGCAAGAACTCGTACGACATGTATGAACCCCTATAGTCCAGTGCATTTAGGTATTTAACCTGGACATAATAACAAAACGAAAACCCTCGGGATGTGTTCGCCATATTTCCCTGATCATATCCTCAAAAATTCCACCCCCTCCCATTCCAGCATTTTCCGCCATTTTAAAAAAAAAATACCATATTGGATTTCCTTATAGATTATAATAAATTCATAAATTAATTCCAGTATCATTATAAGCCACCATATTGTATATTTTATTTTTTCCTCATTATGAGTTTATTATTGGGCATGGAAGCGTAGTTCTTTCTTCAGATGCTTTGTTTCTCACCGATCTACCTTTCTAGGTATAAAATGTTGCTACAAGAACTCATTCCAATGTCTGCAAGAACAGCCCAATTGTTTTACGATTTTGTCATCCAGGCACGATGGTGGCCATCTTGAAAGCCGCTATCTTGTATCTCGTCATTCGAGAATTTTAAATAAGAAGGGAATAATGTGACTTGTCATTTTAAGTTAGTTTGTTCCCCGAAATTCAGTTCTGAGTCATTTTCTACCTATGTTTATTTGTTTAGATATATGGATCCTGACATTTGGGCGTTGGCGAAAAGCTATTGTCATCCTGTCATTCCAGACGTTTGGTTCAGAATGGTGTTAACTATCTATGAACGGATCGACATTATGCGGACGAGTGGTGTTTGCAGAACCAGCTAAAACTCAAACATCCAGATGCCAAAAATTCATATTGTAACCAAACTTTGTTTATCGATAGAGCATCTAGCAAATCACTATAATTTTTCAGAGTCTACGGTCCAATAACAAAGGCGTTTATTAGCAAGGTCTGACGTACGGAGAGTAGTAATAACCTTACTGTAAGCATTATTTCGCAGAGCACTCATTGAGCAAGCGAAAGAGCCACTGGTAACAGTATGAAAATAAAAATGAATAAACGATTACATTACACATATGAGATTGTTGTCATTATTATTATTGATTCCGTTTATTCTTATTTTGATTCTGTTTCTGTTCTTTCTGTGAACTTATAATATTGTACTATTTAAATTAGTAGATTTTTAATAATTGTAGGAGAACGAAGAATGTGAATAAAAACAAAATCTACAAAACAATACCTTTCACTCTACATGTCTAAAGCATATTTTAAGTCATAACATTTGTACTATGTACTACAGAAAAGTACTAAAAATGATCGTCAAAAACAGGACGCGAAATCTGGACCTTTCCACGGTTCCACCGCTTGCTCCATTTTCAGTTTCCTTGCTCCGAGCTTAATTCCTTTTACTATTATTCTACTTATTCCTTTTTAGTAAAGACACCAGTGATTAATATACTACTTCAGCTGTATTCAGAAACGTTTTCTTCAAGTGACTACCGCTGTTCTAACGAGTGATTAACAATCTTTTAACATTGGTACAGCGTTAGTACAGCGCTAGCCACTTAGAAAAACGTTTCTGAATATGGATGCTTATATCTTAGTTAAAATCACACACACAAACATCCATGACCTAGGTAGAATTCGAACCCACAAACTCTCCATGAGGCTCTGTGAAAGTGTTCACAATAATGATTCTACAACCTAAATAGAGTACCCCTATTTAAAAGTTACAAATCGTGCGTTTAGTACCCATTAATTTAACGGGTCCCTGACACCTAAGAGTTAGTAGGTACCACGTACCTTTGATTTCTTGGGTACAAATATATTTCAAAGGCACAAAACCTCCCAATTTTATGGATACATGTACCTATGATATTTGCAAATATATGTCCTCATTATATTTATAGGTACAAAGTGGCCCATTTAAATCTAGCACGAATCCCAATCCCTGTGTTGAATTACGATGTGTACAATACTTGATTACGCGGGCCCAACAATGTCGGGATGTTGGTGAAGCCTCATATTTATACCTCCGAAACAAGCTCTTACTTTTGACTCCGTACATACAATATGATTGGGTGACAATCCATATCTCCAATAACAAGTATTGCTAAGTGCTCCACTAACATCCCAACATTTCGCTGTGCTTGCGTAATTACATTTTGAAAAATGCGCCGTAATTCAACACAGCGATTGCGACCCGTATCAATGTTAAATTAACCACCGTGTATAATGACCGTTATTTAAACACAAATTAATTTCTTTCATTTTAAATTTTTATATACCTTCTATGTTAATATGCGTGTGTCCTGCCGGAAGGACGTACTTCTTGAATAAGAAAATGGAGATTTTTCCCATCGGGAAGAATGTGATCCTCTTTTAAGGACTAACCAGCAAGAAATTAGTGTGTGTAGTTCTATCCCGAAACGACTGCTTTAGAAAATATCTCGCCATTGCTAAACGAACAGTTATACCAAAGTGAGTATGTTTTCAAGACTGGATACTTATACTCTTACTTATACCAGATGTATAAAATTCTCAAACTGAGAGAAAATGTGTTAAAATATTTAGGCCATTCCAAACTTCTGGAAAGACATTGTACGTTCTATCATTAACAATGCTACCAGTTTATTCATAAAATTAATCAAAATTAAAATAATTCTTTTTGAAGATGTGGATTGAGAATTAACAAAAAAATAACATTAGTTTAGGCTTTAGGAGGCTAATGGGTTAACATGACTCTAAATTGAAATAACGGAATCCAGATGCTACACGCAAGATTCCAAGGAGACGTTCCATACACTGGTACAATCAAAGAGAGAGCGTAGACGGCAGGTCACCCTCAAGTAAAAATTTTATTTTATAAAGCATTATTTCAACAACTTATCACAGAAATGCTTTGATTTGTTTCCGGATATATTTATCTAGAAATATCCAATTTGGGGGTACCGGGTGAAACGTCTCATTTCTTCTTTAGTGGTGGAATTCTGTCGAATTACAACATAGAACCACAAGAAGTAATACGCCGCATCGTGCTACCACGTATGCTTTTCGACTCTTTGGTGAGGAAGCAACTCATTTTAATAATCTGCGAGGCAGATGCAAAGGCATTTACGCAGAGAAAAGCTTGGGAAAAAGCACTACACAAAAAGAGATGCTTTCCGGTATTATGCACCAGACCGCCAACGTATCACCAAAAACGCTGTTTTCAGCCTACACCTCAAAAAAACTGCATAAGCTTTCTACTTTTCCTTCTTTTTCTGTCCAACGAAGTTCCCTGGAGTGAACAAAATATTGAACAATATTTTCCAAATGTAAAAAAACGATCGTAGTCTCAATAATATTAAAAACCACGTTGTTTTGAATTCCTTACCAAAATCGGCGTATTCCAATATCACTCAACGCAAGATATTCATAAATAAGCTCGTATCTCAAGTTCAACCAACTTAGTATCTGTATCCTTTATAGTAAAAGTTCGTATAACAACGAACCGACAATTCAAAATTGCAAATAACACTTCCTTAGCACGTTTAGAAAATTATCTGCAGAGATATGGATTAGTACAAAGGGAAAAAGCACGTGTAAAATTAGTTTTATTGGAAATGATCTTATCGACATTCAAACTCTCTGATTACAAGCTGTGACAACAATATTGAATTTTTATCCCAGAATCTCTTTGTATCATAATATACAAATATAACATCAGCGGTATAGCCAGAAAAATTGTCGCGGGGCTCACATTTACTTAAGGGCTACCTTTACAAATACCAAAGAGTATCGTACCTGGTGTTTATTCAAATAGTCCAAAGTTAGTTCAAGCAAGGTTTTGTATAGCGTACCTGAAATCGTCCACATTGGCCGCTCGATTCTTTTCATTTTCTTAAATACTTACATCTCTTATTAGCACATGAAATAAAGGTTTGATGTCTGAAATAATTAGGAGAAAGCTAAATTTTGGCCAGTTGTTAGATTATTACTAGAGGTGCATTGTTTCAAAAGTCCTCGGCCCTCCCCCTGTGCTTCCTCCCAATCCCCCAAACTACAAATTTACAGACTTTCAGAAATTGTATTATATCTCCGTTACATGATTTATTTTGTATTATAATTTCTAGATGACGGACTACAAAAATGTTTATCATGCGTGGTGAGCTATCTCTAACAGTTTTGTCGTAAATTATATCAAATAACGATATTTTGCTTTCGATATTTACACTTTTTACGGTGTAACTTGTTTTAAACTCACAATATCAAAAAATTTTGAAATAAAATTTGTTGCCAGTTTTAAAAGCTTTAAATTGATGTATATATCAATCCGAACAAAAACACCAGAGGTGCTAAAAGTGGAGCCAAGTTCTTTTGCCCTAAAAGGTGTGAAATGGGAGACGGATGAGCCAAGTTCCTTGGTGACAGCATGTAACAGGAAAAAAGGAACTTGGCACGAGGTGGCAAGGTTCATGATCCTCAAGTTATAAGGGTGGT
>JAGDQP010006495.1:32519-70760 GCA_022664845.1 Lepisma saccharinum | reverse complement strand
AAGTGAAAATCTTAACCCATTTCCACCCCTTGACGCCATATTTGAAGGTTCCCTAATGGCTTATGGCTTTGATATATGCTAGTAAATAATTCCTATTTTGTATTCCTTATCCCTTCCCAACATTTTCATATCCTTCATGAAGACTCAAAATCTTAATCTTTTCCCGCGCCTTGACGCCATGTGATGTCTTAGCAAGGCCTAGGCATTGATATACACTACTCCAATATTGTTATTTTGTGTTCCCTATCCCCTCCCTTCATTTTTCTACCATTAGTTAAAAGTCAAACTCTTAATCCTGCTCCATGTCTTGGCGTTAGATCTAAAGTCTTACACGGGCTTAGACGATGAAAAGAGTAGTGAAATGTTTCAAATTCCATATCCCTCCCCGACATTCATGAAATTCAAGATCCAGACCTTTATTATTATTATTATGTTCAGATACCATATGTAATGCTAAATATAATTAATTTGTATTTGCTAGCCTTCTTCATATCATTAATATAATCTTACCATTTGGAAGCGCCAATCATTATTTAGAACTCTTTCACGATTATGAAGAGACACAAACCTAACTCCATAATAATAATGTTTCAACTCATATAGTTAAAAGTAAATGTTGAATTAGTCTTCTGGTTGTATTGCAAAACCATCTCTGCATTGACTGAGTTTCTATAGAAGAATCCATTTGTCAGTGAATTTCAAAGACCACCATTCTACTTTCCAGGTCTTTAAATATCAGTATTCAGCGGTATCTCTCTGAATAGCATAATATCACAATAGGATATTATTATTTTCCAATGTAATCATTAATTTAGTCTATATACATATATAAACAGAGTTTTAAAGGGGCCCTGGGAAGAGGGGGGCACCTGAATGGACCAATCCACCCCTGATCGCCTGAGTTTTCATACACTGTTTGCATTCACTTTTGTTAGAGATATTTGCTTTCTATACATATACAAGCCGAGGTTTAAAAGGGCCCCCGTGCAAGAGAGGGGGGCACCCTAAATGGACCAATCCGCCCCTGATCGTCAAAGTTTTCATACTCTGTTTGTATTTACTTTTGTTAGAGATATTTGCTTTCTATACATATACAAGCCGAGTTTTAAAAGGGCCCTGGGAAGAGGGGGGCACCCTAAATGGACCAATCCGCCCCTGGCCGGTTTTACTTGCAAACATAAAAATATGGTTTTATATCTACTTTCCAATGAGCTGCGTGTTATAGAGAGTTACTCTGAATTCTTGACAATTTCCTCTTTAATATTATGGCCAAAACAAAAAAAAAGGGGGAGGGGGCACTCTGTCCATCCCTGTTTAGTACCGTCTTAATATACAATTCATTGTTTCAGTCTTTCACGGAACTGTTTAGCAAAAGTTTGTATGCAATGCAGTTTACAATCATGTCCTTTAAACAACGCCGACCGGGGTGACTAAGTGGTCTGCGACGATAGACCATCGGCTCGATGGTCCCGGGTTCGAGTCCCGGCCGGGGGGCCTGGGTGTACATTTTAACACTTAACAACTAAAGGCAAATTGTAATGGGCCGAAGTCCAAAGTTACTAGACTGGGCCATATAAAAATAAAGTTTTTTTTTCTGTCCTTTAGGCAACTTAGGCTCAGGCTAACCTTGAATGCAATATAATGTTAAATCAGAATATAATATGCGGTCTTCATCTCAAAATTCCTAAAGTAAAACAGGCGTTCTATACACGAAGCCACGATCAAGTTTGTTTTTCCAGGGCCAATGTGATGATATCTTTTGTTTTGAATATACAACAAAAAAGCAACAACATGGAATCTCTTCCGTCACAACTCTATATATTTCAAACTGAACTGCAGCCGTTTGCATTTGTGTAACGCTATATTGTTTGTTATGTATAAATTACATTCATTCCAAAAAAAAACTTTCGAAAACAAAGCAACAGAGCTACGGTCGCCTCCACAACTATTTGCAAAGTAATTACACCTCGTATTTCGCTATTTCATTTCTATAGCTAAGACAATTTCGATTAAACTGACAGCCCGCGATACCATTTTTATTATATTTTAAAACTACTGAGCCACGGCCGCTATTTGTTTTGTGTGGAATATTCAAAACCACAGGTCGTGTTATTTATTTTATATGACTAAAAATCGCGGTAAAGTCACAGTCAAGAATTGTTTGTACGACTTGTCAATTACTAAGTAACTGAGCTAGGGCAAAGACTACATTCTGAGTTTGTTTGTTCACAACATATGCATATCTCGAAATAATCAAACAACAAGTATACAAAATTTTATTTTATTTATGGAACTTAGACGTCTCAGACTTTGATTGCTAAAACATTTTTTAAAAAAAGTCGGCCACGGATCAAATTCAAGATACCATTCCCATATTTGCCTGATATAACTAAAATCAACGATTAGGGGCTACACATAGTCGCAATGCTAGGTTGTTGGGCTCAAAACCAATCACTATCTATCCAATGCTTCGTTTAAATTTCTCGATAAACTAATAGTACAGTAAAGTTTAATTACTTTGTAATATAAAAAAATTAATATTATTTTTCTCTGTACCCAAAAGAAATGTATATGATCTTACAGAAAAATTCTAAGGGACTTACCTTGATATTTGTCTTCTTTTTGTCTCAAAAACACCCGCAAAATAATCAAACACTGTCACCGGGAAATTCGACTATCAAATGATATTCCCGTGTGTTAAATAGTGGCATATATAAGCTTGTCCGGCCATGTTTCAGCCCCACAGTCCTCATATATTCCATGGGAAAATGTTAAAGGTTATTCTAAAATATTCTAGTTACGTTATTCTCTCACGGGAATCTCTCATCTTTTGTGACTGAACTTCTGAACTCTCCATATGGTACAAACCTTTACCAATCAAATATGTTGTCACAGATGACCATTAACTGCCGGAAAATAGATGCATGACAAATATTCTATTATGATTCCCGCACACTAGTAATTGGTTTCTCACGAACTCCAAGCGGAAACTATGACATCATTCCAAGCCGTCCATGTGTAGCAAAAAAAAAGAAATCACATTTCCATTCTTCCTGTTTCTTTTAATTTACGGAAGTCTCTACACATCTCTTAAAATGTTCCCAGGCGTATGCGTCTTCTCCCCCTTCGCACAGCCGGCAAAAATGTGTTTTCTTCCCACCCCAAAGCGGAAGCGTGACCCCTTGTGGTCAGATTGCATAACCACAAGACTATATTAACAGCTGTTTGGCGTAACCATAACAACATTGGCTTGCATCACATGCTCTCTCTCTCTCTCTCTCTCTCTCTCTCTCTCTCTCTCTTTCTCTTCTCTCCTTCGTGTCTTCCACCCTAACCAATATTATCATTTTAGTTTAAGACAAATCGGAACTCAGAAAAGACGTTTTCCTCTCGCCAGCCAAAAATAAAATCAAGATTTTTTTTTTGTTTGTTTCTTTGCTTATCTATCGTTACTGAGAGTCTTTGAATTATATTTCCTAATGCAGACAACCAGTTTTGAAGGTATGTTTCTTTAAAATGTCACTTTTCGGGTCATTATACCATAAATAATTTTAACTATATTTAAACATGCAATTCATTACCCATTGTATGTTGTGATTGTTTGCTTTTCTTCAATATTAGACTATCGTTATTTTAGATATTACACACTAGTCTCCATATAAGATTTCTCAAAGGCAATACATTGGTTCAAGCCCTATTAGGGGGCGTCTTGGCGCAAGTATTCTTTCATTCTCGCACTTCAGTTCAGCCTAATATCGTCTATATTCGAGATATGGCTAATTCCGTCAGTATTCTATTTGTAATAAGTTGGATTTTTAAATATCTTTTACTTATCCATTGACATTTCATTGCTTTTTCTTGTAGTCGAAGATTGTTGAGTCATATCTTATGTACTTTTTTAATTGAAATATTATTTCCTTCTCATGCCACCAAAAATTTTCTCACGATGTTCTGAAAATGGAGGTGGGGGTATGGGAGTAACCCCCACGTGACCCTGGGGTTCACGACTTCCGGGAAACGTATCAAAATTCAAATTTATGTCTCCCCAGGTGTTCAAATTTTGGTGGAAAGGGCTCGGACAATCTTGGCTTACACTACTCCGGTCACATAGCTAGACGAACAGATGAAAGGTGGACGGCAAATGTACTACAATGGATTCGTAGAGAAAAGAAAGGACCGAGACGACACCCAAATGCAAGATGGGTAGATGAAGTCAAGCGTTTTTCAGGAGCTACATGGATGAGGATATCAGCAGACCGAGATATGTGGAAAGAAAAGGGGGAGGTCTTCATCCAGCAGTGGATAGAAACCAGCTGAATATGATGATGGTGATATATGTATGTATCAAGTAGTTTCTTTGATACACATTCTTAAGTATTATCGGAGCTGCTTTCCAAAATATCATTGTTGATTTTAATTTGTTTAGTATTTTAGCGCATTCTGTTTGTCTGTCTGTAATCCCCTGTAGATGTCAGGAACTACAAGTCAGACAGAGATGAACGTTACACCGTTAGATTTGCCGTGGTTTGATGGGGTGGGAAAAACTATAACTTTGACCCTAAATGTGGTAGATCCTTTTAAACCGCTTAGTTTTCTCCGCCTGCACCCTCTAGATCTCAGGAACTCCGTGTCAGACAGAGATGATTCGTACACCTTTGGATTCCTCATCATCTGAAAGAGTGGGGAAAAACTACGACGTTAATTCTATTTTTGCGGTTAGTTCTTAAAGGAACATCTGGTACTATACGGAGGTGCTTTGGTATTCTCTGTAAAACAATGGAAGAGGACAGGGTACGGATACTTCTTAAATACGCCTTGAAGAAAGTAAAACATAACTCCTAAAGGCTATAAGAATCTATAAGAAATAATTTTTGCGTTGTGTTAAAGCTAACATCAATTGATTTTTCCAAGTTATTAGTGGAAAGCTACCCTTTAAATTTTGCACATTTCTTCTTCTCGGAGACGAAATTGTTTATACATGATTACTAGTATTATTATTACATCTAGTTCCGACCATAAGTCTACGTTTTTTATCTCTACTTTGTTCTGGATACTGTATACATGAAGAATGGATGAAAATTAATTAATACAATAATTTCTTTTCAAGATATTTGTTGCAGCGCAGGCCAGAAACATTCGAGAAAGAAAGGGACAATTATCTGACACTCGTCGTGCAAATTATCTTCGTAAGTATATGCTGTATCAATTGATAACGAAAGAATACTGCTTTCTTTATGATTTTTATACGTATTATTATTAAGGACTGTAGGTATTTCCTCCTAGCCCATAAAAGACAGATATGATATACAATTTTTATTTGTGTTTATAGTAAAAGGGTTGTGAAATGATTAAGAGTATTTTGTAGCACTAATTGGTTACAGTTTTACATGAAATAAATTATATAATCAAAACAAATGAATATTGATTGTGTATCTGCGGAATATGAATAATGATGAGAAGATTGGCAAGATGGCGACTTAATGATAAAAAGTCGCGGGAATTTTTAGTGTAAAAATTGCAAATTACAAAAGATTTTCGGACTGAAACACAAGAAAATTACTATAGATAGTGATCCAAAGTGCTACAGAGTTCTATCAAACAGATTTTACTACAAAATTCAAAATTGGAAGTGACGTATGGCTAGAGTTATAGAGTTAATGACGGAAGATGGCGGACAGTAACCATAACTATAGTTATAGCTATGAAACATCAAATATTATAATTATAGACCATTTGATTGTATGACTGTTTAACGTATCAAAACCAATTAATAAACTTCAATTATTTAACGATTTTGCTATGGGTATGTTCATTAAAAATCGAGCCGGCGATAGATAATAATAAGGCAGGACAAGATGAATAATGATTCCTGTTCTGTACAGTTTACGACTACCAATATTTTATTGTAATGATGAAGAATATCTAGGGATACAAGGTTTCTGAAAAATTTGTACGTGTAAATGGATATTTGTAAGTACATTCTGATGTAAAATCGACATTCCGACTCTTTCAACATATGGTAATATGTATAAGGAAGTACTGAGTGCAGTCATTGACAAGTTGCTATGTTGTACAATTGGGATTAAGAAGGTTCTGTTGCTAATTAACTATGGTTTTCCTATAGTAAACGATTGCGAATATGATGAACCTAATCTACTACTATTGTTTGATTGCAATTTGATGAAGTAACGTTATATTTATAGGTATCTAACTGCTAGGATCTGAACCAGTAATGTCACTTTCGGTAACAACTTTGGAGTATGGTTTCTATTATCACATGTTATATGCTAGATAATGGGTTTACTCTAGCAGATGTTGGAATACTGAAAAGATCTTACCAATACGAAATATCCACATCTAATTAACACATATTATTAAATAGTTAAAGTTTAAAGAAAGAAGGAAAACACTTTGAGCATCATGCAATTCGAATAATCAGTTTTAACGTAGCGTCGAGGTTTTCTGCAAAAACGAATAAACTTAATGGAAAATTAAACAATTATGCAGTAACTACAAATCTGTTCATTTTGGTAAAGGTGCACAAATATGGAATTCCAGGTTCTACAGCAAGTTGAAAGAAAATGTTACCTTATTGATTTAAAACTAAAAAGTACTTTATTAATAAACCAATACAACTGGGAAACATAATATTCTTTTCGCATATTGATGACACAGAGTAATCTTATAAATTAGAATCTGCAAGTAACAAAATGTTGTCGGATGAAAATTCACTGGAATCAGTTTATTAAAAACAAAAAACAAAAAAAACTTCCCCTGAATATCCTGCACACTCATCTTGTCCCCATTCTTGACATATAGTGCACTGTACTAACTGTTTGTCTTTATGATCTTCAGAAAACTGAACATCTGCAATGCGCATCTTCAGAGTTGCGTGTCTGACTGTTTGTAGTAAAATCATCATCAGATAAATTGTCTTTGACACTGTAGGGGGGGGGGGCTGCAAATGATGATTTGAACTGGTTGATAGTTGAATTTCTGCAGCTTGTACAGAATTTTTGCATCGGAAGCAGCTAAACACAAGTTCTTTCCCTTGTTTCCTTCCACGATTGGAATTCTATCTTCACAACTAAATACTATTCCATATTTATCATTACTTCGGTATTCCATATTTGCCACTCCTCATGTTTGAGTTTACGTTCTCACAGCGGCCGTTATTCTTCGACAAACAAGTAAACACTTCTGCGTATAGAAATCTTAAAATGAACAGATTGTAACGAAATAGTAACACAATAATTACTTGCAAATATAATATAGATATCAGCTACTAACAACATAGTTTCTCAAACTTCTATAATGACAAAATCGAGTTTTATCTGCACCAAATAATACTTTCAGCTTCCACTACGGTAGTCTCAAAACTAATGGTCGCTTAGAAGGAAGTGGCTTATCAGATTGCTGGTAAATAACGACATACACCAGAGTAGATACTTCGGTATTCCATATTTTTAGTCTATTCCATATTTGTTTCTTTTACTCGACTTTATAGACTTGAGCAAGGCAAATTCGCTGATATTACTGAATCAAAGTTTAAGGGGCTGGATACAGGCAAAACTAATAGAATTCATTACGAGTTGATTACTTGAGTTCCTTGACTCTTGTTTCAGCATTTCTCAAATGCAATGCCACCAGTATATTTAATTTGAAATCCAATATTAGTTTGTTTTTTTTGTTTTAAACGTTTAAACAAATGTTTTTAATTTGGGGAAGCAATTGAGCCATTGAACAATTAAAAAATCAGAAATTAAATTAAACAACTAAAAATAAATAATTATACGATTAGTGTTTTTTGTTGATTTATAATCTTGTAAAAATAACAGCTTAACCTTGTAAATATCTACTGGAGAAAATGCTTCTAGTTTGTTAACCACCAAGTGATGCCCTAATTGTGTGTAAATTTTTGCTTTTGTTTCCAGTTAACCTGTGCTTTTATTAGGAATTGGTATTCAGAAAAATATATAAGGATACTGTTAACCTAATTTAACACATAAAACATACAGAATTTAAACATTTTATAAACCAAAATCTGACTCTTATGAACAGTACAAGGTCTTTCTCTCAGTTAACAAACTAAAATAAAAGTTAATACTTGTTTGGTCTTTATGGAGCTCATAAGTTCAAAAAAAAAAAAAAAAAATCATTTATATAAAAGTGTATAAATAAATTCCTTTGTTTTAAAGCTAAATCGTGTCTGTTAAATGAAGTTACTCCCACATCCTTTATAAAATTACATTATTAACTGATTGCTAAATATTAAGACACTATTAAGATATCTCTTAATTGCTAATGACCAAGAAGTAATTGTTATAGAAAATACTATCAGGCACACCTAACCTTTTAATAATAAAGTGTGGATAAATAATTGATAACACAATACTGAAGATCTCGATGAATACCTCTTCAAAACCTTTGTATTTTACATAATATCAATTGCCCACATGGAACTATTTGTTTTGTAATTCTTAAAACAATTTTTGTACGTAAATAAACATACAGTATGATGCAAAACGCTTAATAAATATTCTGTATTTTTGATACAGGTATGATGGATTCCAACAGAGCTTCGGTGATTAACTCGAACAAACTGGATAACTTCTTCATGCCATTCGCAAATCTTCGTGCTGCTGGTAATGATTTTAGGAACATGATTCCTCCACGAATGGGAATAAGAGGGTTCATCCGAAGGACAATGAGAAGATCAAAAATGGGAGGAATCCCTGCGTTTACGCATCCTGAAATATTTAGCGGTTTACGCCAAGCACAACCAGTATTAATAGATAATTCAGCGGGTTCACTACATCCATATTCTGATGATTCAAGTATTGTTAATAAATTAAAGATACAAGAAGAAATTCCAGAAGATTTGAAAGAAATTAGAGGTAATTTAATATTATTTTTGATTATTTTATTTGAACTTACTACAAATAATATATTTTGTGTTAGTTTCTCTGTACAGGCAGTCCCAAAGAATTGATGGTGTCGAGACGAGACTTCATACACAGCCTCCATTTACAGACATCTGTCTTGATCTCGTTTCGTGTTGCACTGCCTGTCTCATCCTCTGCCTCTTCTCTATCTGTAGACGATTATCTCGTTCTGGGTCTCTGGAGGCAGATCTCTATCTCGTCTCGGTCTTGTTCCGAAATATATTATGCGAAATCACCAAAATTGTATAGTTAGTTCAATATGAGAAGTTTTGCATTTGCACTTTGCCACTTTCTTGTCTCACTATAGAGCTATTGTGCTTTATTTTAACTGAGTTATTTCTGTTGAAAACAAGTGAAAAATAAAATTCATCATGATTATTGGATACCACATTCTAGTTAGCAGAGTAGGTAGCAGTATGATTAGGCTTCATAAAACTTCAAATATAAATGTTATGCTTGAATCCTGCTATTATAACACATTTAATACTTGTTTAACTCTCATATTTACCGCAGAAAGTCACGTACATTATCGAACAATACTTAGAAAGATAGGTAGTTGTACTTACAATAATATTTTATTTCAAACTGTTATGATATGTTGTGTTATAGTTTCATGCTATGCCAGTTATCACAGTCATTTTAGAATCCACGGAGAACAGTTGAAGTTTTAAGAAACGAAACTGTTATAAATTGCTATTGTTTTAGTAAAGAGGCAGTTTCTCGTTGCAGAAGCCCAACAATTTAGGCAGCGTGTAGACTAGTTGGGGCCTAAAACAAATTTTCTAAACAAGAGTAGGCATGAAGTCAGATTTCTTTTCGCGGGATGGTCTAGGATAGGTCTGGAAATTAAATCAACATGAATTATTCATAATTTCGCTTCTAAAATCATACTAATGTTACTTGAAGATTAAAATTTTGGGGTCCGGACTTACCAGACATCTCCCCAAAATACGAAGTAACTTCGTAACAACTCATATCAAACCACACTCAGTTTTATAGCTTAACAACAAACAAGAAATTAGTGTCACATGACACTTAACAAGAAATTCACAAATAAAGATGTTGGATGGGCAGATTCGAATTCCTGGAATACGGGCTACGTCTAGTATACAGTATATCTATGTGGAGAAAGGTCACTTTATCAACTTTCGACTCTGATCTTTCATACTACACTACAGTGATTACTGTATAAACTGATAATTTTTCAGCAGTTTTTGGTAAAACCATAAATTAAATAATAATAATATGTTAAAACTATAATATCCGGTAGTAGAGGAGGATGTAGTGAATATGTTCCCTTGTACTTACAATGTATAAGATAATTGGTGAAGGTAGCAAAGGAGGCCGTTACTGAGTTGCATGTGGTAAAGTGCAAGGACATTTGTAATATAGGAACAAGATTATATTACATTTAGGTACAAGGACCAATTATACATTTTTCATACAATTAAATTAATGAAAGTTAGTTATGAAAATTTAGAAATTTATGAAGTAAATGTTAGTTAATAGATGTATTTTTAAATAGTATCTTATTTTAATTGCAACATGTAATGTGAAATAAATTTGTATCTAGTTTTTAACGTGTCTCGCTTTTCTACATGTTCCGACTTTATAAAGTAACAAATTGGAAATGTCCTTTTTCTAAGGAAAATATTATTTGAACCCTATATAATAAGATGAGTCATTTCTGATCATTTAAGTAAACGACTTTGAAATAAAAGCATCTTACTTTCCTTTAGCTCTATGTAGCCCGTCTCAAATAGTGAGATAGAGGAAAATTACTATAACTCAAGAACCATGCATACATAGTAATAAACGCATTTTGCTAGTACCAAATATGGTTAGAACACTACAATATTTTTGGGTGAATGTAGTTATTATGGTAATTCACAGTGGCATCATAAATATGGGATTTCTTGAATTTCAAATAGACTCACTGGTCTTGAACATTACCAAAATTCTTGCTCTACACACGATAGTCCTAGCATACAACTTCAGTGAGCGTAGTTTGCCTTAGGCATAAAAATGTAATTTGCAAGAAACATCATTTTGTACAAATAAGGACAAGACCTTTCTAAAGCCAAATTAAATATATTCTTGGAATACTGTCTCCTTTCAGTCACATCTGAAACCTTTTTTCTGGCTTCACTGTATCGGCGACATTTTCATTATTAGGAATTACAATCATACTCTGCTTGGGGCTTCTTCCACGTCCAGTGAAATATAATTAAAATTGTTTTTGAACTATCATTGATCTTTGATCCTTTGAAGATCGACGTTGGTCTTGGTTCCTTTGAAGATCGTCATTCAAGTTCATCCAACCAATAACATGAAGTATTTAAATTGCTTCAAGTTTCAATCACCAACCCACGAAACATGTTCTCCTTCATACTCTCGCTCTAAACCGTAGTCTGTATCTGCTCGTCCGAATAATCACTTTACCACTGTATTGACATATTGTCAAGGATCCAAGACCAGTGGAAACCCTTTTGCCGGTCTCACAAGTTAGTATGGTGAATCCACCCACATCTTATATTTCTTGGGCAAGTATACCCTTTTCTTTCTCAACGCTAACTCCGTGGCTCAGTGGTTGTCATCACTGACTTGGGATAAAGATTAGGAAGGCGACGTGACATGGTTTCGAGAATCTCTCAAGCCAGCAATTCTGATTAAAGTTTCACAGCGTTTATTCTCCATCCCACCAGTCGAATGCTTGAAGGCATCTTCAATACCTGAATGGAATCCTGGTTCCTATCTTTGTCATCAATATCGTCGAAAGGGTGCTCGACGTAAAACGTCATCTCTCTGCCTCGTGAAAACTAATTACGACTACAAAAAAGTGAAACATATTATTTAAATTCACCAATTATTAAACGATTGAAGTATTTCCCAAGCAAAGACTTGACTTGAAACCAATTCACTTAGCCCAAGAACAGTCGCGCTCTTGAATTACACGAATGCAATCGCGTGGGATCTGTACGGATTCCCCAGTGACAAAACACACACATGACAATTTTGGAATTCGCTTTGGGACGAAATGACTACTTTACAGTTCCTCTAATATACGTTCCACTAAAAATATTTATTTGCTGGATTAACTTAAATGTAATTTCGACCATAACAAATAATATGTTTCAATGGCAATATGTCAGAGAAAAACCAAAGAATTCGGTTACGTTGTGTGTAAACCCCAACGTATCCAGTAGGCCTAATGTATTAAATATTTGTATTTTAGTATCGAATATTTTTCAAATATCATTATTCTTTTGTTCACGCAGGGTTGCATAAAAAGTACATGACTACAAATGAAAAAGAATTGAAAACAAACTGAACTGTATCTGCTCGCGTGGACCTACAACGGAAATAGTACGTACGTGTTGCAACGCAGCTCAACGTGCATTTACTTCCATAGACACCAGTGAGTAGAATGGAATAAAAAGTTCAGTGCTACTGGGAAGGAACACAATGAGCGGCAACAAGCCACTCCTACGAGCTGATTCAAATGTCTATTGGGAACCGTGTGCATTCCATGCGACCACTCTAGGGTTATTCTCTTCCTAAAGTCTTACAATTGATGACATTTCAAATCCGGATAATAAGAAGCATCTTATTGAAGATAGTCGTTGGATTCTTAGCGTGCATTTGTAAATATCCTTCCGAAAGCATTTGCCTACAGCTGCCTCATTAGACTAATCGGTACATCGCTGGCTTTTGAAGTAGCAGGCACGCGTTCGGACCCGAGTAGGTCAGTATTTTCTTTGTTTTCTTTAAGAAATCATTACTAAATGTTTATTTTGCTAAAGAAAAGAAAGTTCTCTTGCGCTTGTTTCCCCAATTTTTTACATTTTATATATACTTCATAGACGTATAATGCCGAGCGGGCGGGAGTAAGCGAAGGGAGGTAAGTACTCAGGTTAATCTTCTTTTTAGTTTCTTTTGAAATGATTTTTAAACCACAGAAAATGCAATCCTGTGGTTCAAAATTTACTCAAAACATATATCGATACATCCATATAATATACGGTGAAAATCCATGGGCAAGAACTAATTCCGCACATGCGCAATCTAAGGAGTCATTCCCCTCTTGAGACACTTGTAAATAATGCAGCTCAATAACCACATTAAGAATTTAGCTATCAGTCTTCTTCTTTTGAACGAACTAGTGCATCAAAACTTTCTCGCCCACCATTGCAGTCACTTCAGCCCGTAATTGCTAATTTAATAGAAATAAATGGGGATAAAATTTTCCTTTGATGTTTTTCGCCTCGTTACCAAAGAAGTCTCTGTTTTTCTAAAGCTTAAACTTGTGGTTGTATGTTTTAAGAAAAATTGGCAGGATGGCAGCGAACTAGGAGAAAGCTGTTGAAATCTCCTGTGCATTTTTTTACAATATTCCAAAGTTTTTTCGGCCTTTCCGTCAAGAATATTTACTCAGTAGTGTTATAAAGTGTTGCAGTGTTTTATATAATAGTTTTACATCATGAAAATTCAAAATTTACTGCGATAACAATATTAAATGCGACAGTGACAAGAGAGTTAAGAGTGACTAACAGCTATGGCGGACAGAAACCATAGTAACCAATAAATAACTGGTTTTAAAACATCAATTATTAATACTGTTAGACTGCAAAACTGTATTATATTATAAATATTATTATAAAATAGCAATTAATAAAACGAAAGCGCAATAGATAGGCATAATTAGCCATTTCCGCGATAGATGAAAAATACGAATACGAATGTGTTTTAAACCTTAGAGTTAAGAAGAAAATAGAGAGAACATACATGACGTCATATGAAGCCAAATTACGGTTCATCGGCAGCCATCTTGTGTGGCCCCATTAGAGTCCCTCTATACCGAGTGTTGTGAGGATTGCCTTTTTCAATAGGAGGATGAGTGCACCTTAGGGAGGCAATACTCGGAAAAGAGGGTCTCTGAATATGGGGCTACACAAGATGGCCGAAATGCCTCGTCCCTTCCGTCTCTTGGCTTCATTCCTGTCTCCAACAAAACAGCCTCAGGTTCGCTCTATTTACATTCCTAACTCTATGTTCTAAACAATTATTTGAAATATCGAATCGAAATATTTAAAATATAAAGCAACAATTGCACCAAATAATGACACATGTTCTCTCTTTTACAAACAAGAACGGAAGCACCAAGTTTGCAGTCTACCTCTGGACTTCGGCATGTGCCAGGAACCTCAGGCTCGTTGGTTCTTCGACAAATCAACAAAATCATGCCTGAATTTTACATTCAACGGATGTGAAGGAAATCCGAACAACTTTAATACGAAAACAAGATGTATACAGTATTGTTCACGTAAGTAAATTTCTTTTGCATCATTTCATATATTTCTACTCAGGGATTCTGCAAGGATTTTCAGGTGCAAAGTCAAATTTGAGACGGTGTAAGTGCAGTTATACAGGGTTTCTAAACATTTTAACAGCTAAAAATAAAGTTGGGGATAGATTGGAGAATTTAGGGGGGTGATAGCCCCCATAAGAGGATTCTGGCAGAATCACTGCTTCTTCTTTTGAAATAGTATACTTTTTCTGTAGTTCTAAAGCATCTTTCTCCACCTTCAATGAGTCAAAATTTTAAATGTTTCTTCTATAGTTTTGCTCTTTCAATCATTTTTTCAATGCTTGGGTAACTTACAATTTTTAACACAGAGTGTATCATCCTCGGAAAGAATTAAAACAAAATGATGAGAGAGGAAATACAACCATGATAATCTGTAAAAGTGTGCTTCCGTGTCTGTTCTGGTTAAATATTGAATTAGACACCAAGCGAAAATCATGCGAACCTAATGCACTGGACTAAGTTCGATTAGAAAAGTTTATATGACTGTACTATAATTAAATTATCAACTAGGAAATCAACTAAACTAAAGCCAGTGAGTGCGACATTTATCATACTCCATGAAGAGATCGTCCATGTAATTGTTCTAGGAAGATACATCCAACTCAATGGCGAAAGTACTAACATTATTTCCCAAAAATGTAGTAATAAAAACAGTTAGGCCTACAACATTTGTAATCCATGATTTGTTTCACACTCAAGAGCCCTACTTTGCTTGTGCTTCTAATAATTATATTCGTTATTTATGGATTGCTTGCTAAGTTGACAACTAACAAGGGAACCTTCCGTATGTGACTTTTGAATTTGGAAATCAAACCAAGCTATAATGAAAGTACATCACAAGGAATCTAAGCGTGCCAAATCTTAGTTCCGAATTCAGGGTTGTTCTAGAGATATGAGGTCACAAAGGTACCTAATAAACCTATATTACATTAATTATGATTTGCTTCTTACAAACCTTATAACTCGGAAAGTATTTGAGGTAGAACTTTGAAACAAAACGTGAGGTAGGAAAAGTGTATATGCTGAATCGATTTACGATAGTATAATAGTAGAGTAACCAGTGGCATTCAGGAAATATCTGTACGGGGGTTAACTTTAAAAATATAAATAAAGTGGGTTATATTTTCACGTAATTCGAACCTTTGCTGAAGACTAAACAAGAGCTAGAGGAAACATTTTGTATTATTTCTTACAGTTTGGCTTTCTTTTGTTGCCATTACACTTAAGCGCGCAAGTAAGTGTCCTGAGACAGCATAGTTATTATGTCACCAACCACTATCGATGTCCTCCATTGATTAATCTTAACAAGCGATGGATCTTAACAATCTATGACAGCAAACGGCAGATGGGGCCCTGGGCAGGGGTACCACGGCCCCATTTACGCTGCCACTGGTCATGAATGGTAATTTGTTGCTATTTATTAACTTCTAGGGTGCCTGACTGGTGTCACTGTTGATATATCGCACTCGATTATTTTTGTTTTCGTTTGAGGAAGAGGATCCAGTTATAAGAAAGCCAGTTAATACAAAGCTAGAAGGTACATGATGAACATGATTCTGCCAATTAAAATATTTATTGTTACAAATTCAATACAATATATCCGACATTTTCTTAGGAAGTCCTGCATTTTTCGGAGTTTTGTTCTGCATTTCACATTTTCCAGTTGGTAGCCTTACTTGTGAATCGTGTACATGTTAAAATTAAAATTAAAATCGTCTTGCATTCTGTATGCTATTATTATGTCATAAAATCACCTAGGCCTATAATCTAACCGAAAAAAGTAACTGCAAGTTCGATAAACATAAAATTATGAAGTCAATATGTAAATAAATATCGTTTTTGAAGGATCTTACCAAATAATAACTGTGTTATTATTTTGTTTCTTGAACAGAAATATTGGTTTCTGAATCTACACATCCTTAGCTGTATTGTTGCATAATTTTTAAAAAAGAATCCTAGGAAACGGTCTTTATTTTCCAGCATTTATTTATTGAACAACAACAACATTTGATATTTTAATTTATAATTGGAGCTTTTCAATATTTTCTTACGACTCTTTCGTTAATTGAATATTATGCTTTCACAAAACTGAACATTGAATATTTGTCAATACTTATTTAACACGAATTAAAGTAAATTATATTTTGTTTTAATTAGAAGATACCATTTATTTATTTTTTTTTTTGATTATTTAATTTTCAATGGCGGAGTATCATCTATAAAAACAGTGAACTTAAATAAGAAAAAAAAAATAAGTCAATGCATATAACTTTATAAAAGAAAGCCAAAATCAAACACGGAGAAGCAGACACACATACACTCCCTCCTCACACACAAAAACACACGTACCTGTTAACATTTTATTTAAAAAATACATCTCTGTTCACCATTTATACACTGTAAAAATTGGAAACACGAAATGGATGAAAGTTACTCCGCTTTATGGAGAAATAAAAGTAAAAAATTAGCGTTTTGTTGTATTTACTCTTAAACGTGGATATAGTGTAAGCCTTTTAGTGGAAAGACTGGTAAAATTAACTCCATTTTAAAGTTAAACACTGTCTTTGTAATAGCTTAACGTTAACTGAAAATGGGTTGAAACTGGCAAAAGTGATTTGTCCGTGAACGTTCAACTTATTTTACGCTTAAAACTTGGTCATTTTCTAATCGAAGTGTAAGCTAAACAAGAAATTTTGAGGTTACGTACTTTTGTGGATGAAGTTTAAGCATTAGTTGGATATTCTATAATTCAGTAACAGGAGTAACGTTACTTGCTTGTCACTGAACGTCCCGCCATTTTGAATGTTTACATTGCCTTTACACTGTGAACAGCAAACAGTTTATTGGTGGGACGAGAAATTAAGTTGGGTATAAATCTTTACACTGTAGCGAAAGCATCTCTCCTCTTTTTCACGAGAAACGTGTTAATAATTAACCTCCTTCACAGTACTACCATAGCTCGCTCGGAAACCCAGAGTCACCAATTGTCTTCGTAGCGGAGTGGTTAGAGCGTCTGACTAGTGTGCTTGTGGACCCTGGATCGAAACCCAACCATTTCAACTATTTTTTTTATTTTTAATTTTAAAGGAATATTTCCTTTTATTCTTTTCTACTTTAAAAAAATACTCGGATTGAATGAAATACGTTGAAACACTCATATATATGTAATGTATACACGCATTTTGAAATTTTACGGAAAGTAAAACGTTCAACCGAAAACTGGCTGAATGTAGGTTAATCCAAAAAGTGGAGGTAGCTCAGCTGCCTCCATTTTTTGGATGAACGTTGTGTCTCCAATGTTTACAGTGTAAGCCTAATAATACCCATGATCGTACAATAATACTAATAATAATTCACAAAAATAACTCAAAAGCATATTTAAAAATAGCTAAAGCTTTTAATGCATTCGATGGAGCTCTACGTAACAATATTATAGTGACTGCTTAGTATCGGAAGATAGACGACAGAATATTCAAACTCGTTTGTCCACTTCCAGTCCAATCAAACACGGACCAAATTTTCAGTTTTAACTCAGTTTTATACGCTTCCCATAGCTGTGTGGTCCGTTTTTTTTATTTAAGTATTAATTCCTGTGTTATTCATATAATAATATACCGTACTCTGCATATAATAGAAACTACTGCAAATTATATTTACGTTTTTCGCAAGAATTAAGACAAATAAAAAACGGACCGCACAGCGATATCAACTGAGTTAGAACAGAACATTTGGTCCATTTTGGTTTAGCCTGGAAGTGGACAAACGAGATTATATTACCACTGAAGTGGCTAGAAATTTTAGAACTGTAATAAATTTATACCGATTTGAAATGAAACTTCAAATTTTGAAAAGGATTTTTCTCAAAAGTAGCTGAAGTGGACATAGTACCTTCTTGCTCCAAGGTAACGAGTGAAATGTTCAATGGCAGCAGTCAGTCCAGTATCGCTTTTACATAGAGGTCATTGATTCATTCTTCTTTTCTTTCTGTCTCAATTTACTGTATTCATTTCGTGGTCCAGTGTGTAAGACCTAAGGTATTGATTTAAGCAGATCCGCAAACGAATTCTTAAAAGTAGAGATTGATTGAAGTTGTTTTTACCACTTTAACATGTATTTCCCATCTCGAAAATATATTATTTTTTTGAAAATTATTTATTTCCAGCCGAACTTATGCCGATGGTTTGCTCAATGAATGCATTGGGAAATCATTGCTTACCTGGAAACCAAGTGAATCAGGCAATAGTTCGTTGGTATTATGACTCTGGAAGGAAGTCGTGCGAAACATTTGAAACCGATCCAGGTTGTCCGACAGGCGAGAACAACTTTGAAACGGAACTTGAATGTCTACAAATGTGTTCAGGTTAGGAGCATTATGTTTTAAAAATTAGGTAGAGAGAGAGATAAATGATACTCTTAGATGGCGTTGTTACACGTCACAAAATCATGGTGGTCATAGAAACTAAGAGATATGTTTCCAACAACTTTAATCGCTGTTAGGGAGAGTAGAATTTCGCGACTGGCGAAAATTTAAAAGTATCAAGAAATGGGATGCAGTTAATAGATGGTTTCTTTTTATTAATAAAACTGTTTTCTTAGATATTCGTTGTGTACTTTTTATTTAATTAGAAGAGTTTTATTAATAAAATGCCAGACGCACGTTGTAAAAGTCTTAAAACGTGTATTAGATTTGTGAAAATGTGCATTTTAACTTACAAAATTTGACCATGTTTGCTTCCATCCATGAATTCTGAACTCAGCTCACGAAATTACACCATTTTAATTTATTCATTCATAAAAATAAAGAATATAAAAAAAATATAAATTGTCTTCAGAAATCTATCATCGAACTTGCGTAGTACGGAGAATATTAGAATGTTCACTGGAGCTGTTTTCGTCATAAGCCTATGAAAATTCAGTTTAATGGATTAAGAAATATTTTCCTTCATACTTGTACATGTCAAATATTTATTATATGTTGTTGCTTGTTTTTGCAAATGTGAAAGTAGTATGTGTAAAATGATAAATAAGTAAATATACAGTATAATTAACAGTGTTAGTACATGCTTGTTATTTCAAAACAAATATACAGTACTTTATGTCATTTTTTAGCAGCTTGTATTAGTACAACGTTTGTGCTAAATTTTAAAACGTAATTTAAAAAAAAAAAAGATATTGTTAGCTACTCAAGAAATTTACCCTGCTACTCAAAAAATTTTAACTTGTACTCACGGGTTTTTAACCCTTTTCACTCAATAAATTGAAACACCCTTATTCTGGAAATTCTACAGTCCTTTTTCATAGTGTGCATTTCACTAACTAAAATTGTTGCAACGCTTAAAGATAATGAAAATGATATAAAGAGCGTTTACCACCCTTTTGCTTTTGGTGACATCTCTTCCATTCTGTACAGTAGCGTAAGTGCCTCCTTATCTAAGTGGAGAAATTTCTTCATATTCTTCCCCTGAGCTACATCCAAACAGAGACACACGAATGGGGGAAGCATGTGTAAGGAGCAATTATTTCAAATTCAAGTTATGTTACACGAAACTGATGAAATCGTACGAAGGAAGGAAACATACTTCACTCCTGGTAATGTCTATTTAAACTTCGTTACAACTTGATAGAAATTTAATGTGAAGATCTACCTGAAACGATTAATATTTTTTTCTAACATCAACTAGTCATAAACATGTTAGTCGTATATTAAATCCTTCTAATTAATAAATTAGTTGAAACATGACCAATTTCCAAATCGTCTGACAAGTTTTTTCCTAACAATCGGGGATTTAGACATGGTTGTCTAAAAGCACACAACAAAAATAGTATAATGTGGAATCCTAGCGGCAGACGGCAAAGTGTATAGAAGTTATGAGGGTTTAAAAGTAACAGTGTAGTCTATGGAAAAACATGTATTTGCCACATAACCAAGCAATTTCTATTGATTGAAGCCTTTTCAAACAAACAAACGTAATTTATCAGACACCCAGAAATACATTTATCACACAGCGTTCACAGGGAAGACAGCAAGGTCTATGAGCAAAGTCGACTTGCCACGCTTTTATCGGGAGTGCTTTTGGCCGAGTATCCCTACTGATCGTTCGAAAGTTTTTCTCCTTCTGGACTCATGGTCACCTAGTAAGGATGACAGTCTTTTCAGTCAAACTGTCCCTAAGGCGGATGTACTGGTCTTATTCAGCCTTTGGACGATCACTTCTTTCGCCATATAAGTCGTTCATCAGGTACATTACTGACACAGTGATTCCGGAGACGCCGGACCAAATCTGGCATCGCGACAAGCTTTTTAAGGTTCAATCATTCACCTTGCTTCAGTTCTCGGCACCACGATTTAAGAACATAATGAGATTTGCTTTTTATAAGGTTGGACACCTTGATGATGAACCTGGAATGTGGATTTGTCCATATGACTTCTGTTTTGACTCCATCGTCGACGACAAGTGGATAAATTAGCTTTTGTTAAGTGTGCACACTGCGAGCAGAATGTCTGTATGACTCATTCTATCCTTTCGGATCTACACATTGACTGTTAATCCAAAAATATTGTCAGTGTTTAACGTGTGAACTGATTTCCCATTAAATACCCTGTTTCAAGTTGAAATAAAACCGTTTTTTGTAGTCTGCTTTTTAATAAATAGATGATAATGTGCTTTTGCGTGTGTGATAAATTAATAAGCTTGTTTGAAAAAGCTTAAATCAAGAGAAGTTGCTTGTATGTGGCAAATATGTTTTTCCATAAGCTACACTGCAACCTTTAAACCCTCATAACCAGTGATGTGTTTCTAAAAAATAAAGTGGCCTGGCGGCGGAAGCATGTACGATGCCGGACCTTCCTCCGCTATTAGATTTTTTTGCAAACGCAAATTTCACACCCAGGCATACCTCGCCCCCCTCCCCCCGAAGGCGATAGACACCCGGACCCCGAAATCAACTTCTATATACCCCAAAACAAACTGCCTGGCGCCCTAGTTACCAACTTTTACTAAAATATGATTGTGAGTTGGGGTATTATGTATTAAGCATAAAGAAATGATAATAAAAGAAAACAGGAAAGGGTGGGGAGAGAATTTGCGAAACTTATTTTGTATTTGAGGGTTGATATATTTCAAAAGTGGAATTCTGGGATGCTACCTATTTACTAAAATCTTTCAAATGCAAAAAACACATAATTAATAAGATTTTTAAAATTGCAAAAATATTCCCTGGTCCAGGGAGCAAAGGAAATGCGTGTTCATTATTGCGTAAAAGAAGAGAAAGAAAAGTAAGAAAAGAAAATCTAATTAATAATAAAAAGTACGTTTTTCATCTCATATACTGATATGTTATCGAAATTTTTAAACAATTCCCTTTGTTGCGCATCCAGTTTTATTAACCAAGGTATTGTTTTCTTTTGGGCATTGTTATAGTCAGCAAGAAATTTCTAAAAAAATCAGCCAGTGGTTCAAGTAACTGAAGTAAGAGGGAAATGAAAAAAAAGAGTATTACCAACAACAAACAACAGAGCAGCAGAACGCTTTGTCCCTCCCAGTAAAAAAGTTGTTTCGTTCAATAGGGAGGTAGTTCAATCGTGAACTTAATTAAACCCATGTTTTATGTATTCAGTGTTTTATATTTTATTACGTTGCGTCTTCTTACTTAGGAGGTCGCCTCCTTACGTTCGATGCGAACAACTCCTGGTGTACTGTGGACATTCAGAACACGTACATCATATTCATGGACGTAAATTTTAATGTTCTGGGTTCAAACAAAGCGGTCGGCTATCCTGGCTGAGGTTTTCCGCGGTTTCCTGTCTCGCCTGGCGAATGGTGGGATGGAACCTAATATTTTCTAATAAGGATAGCCGTTTCCATCCTCAACCCTATTCGTAAGTCTCAAATAAAAAAATGTGCAGTAAACCATCTCTTCTGCCTTCGTTTTTGTAATTTATAAGTTTTATAAATTTTGAATGTTGAAAAAAGACTATAGATGTGACGGTCAGAGCGTTACTATTACACTGTTTCTTAAATATTCCAAAAATTTCCGTTTTTTAAAAGATAAAGTATTGTTAATGTTTTCCCATTTGGTACGGTAGTTTTTACTTCTTCTTCTTTTTCTTCTTATCATTATTATTTGGGACGTACTTTACGGTTCTTCGATTGGCATTATAACTGATTGATAGGAAGGGTTCGAACAAGCATATAAGGGAGGAAGCGGCAACGGTCTTATTGCTAGGTACTATACCCAGCATTTGCCTTATGAAACTGAAAACTCGTGGAAAACCTCAGTCAAGATGGCTGGCCACTAGATTTGAACTCCAGATCTATCAAATTTTACGCCAACATTCAAAGACCTGAGTTACGGTTACTCCGTCCGTTTGATTTCAATTTTTAATTCAAAGAAACAAATGGTATCTTCATTCCTGAACAGGATTTATGAAAAGAATCTTCCATATCTTTCCTTGGTCTCACCAGACGAACGTCGGGACTGTATCTAATGACAAGATCATGGACATTTCCCTCCATATGTCTCTGTCTATAAGCCTTAGTGGGGAATCGATTTGAATAATTGAAAATTATTTTCGATTATGAATGTCTGGTTTGCTTATGCAAACGGAAAACAGTCAACCTTAGATCTTCACGGAGGAAGCCGTTATCATTTGTCGTTGCTTAGATACCCATCCGTTTCTCCTGTCCTTTGTTGCAACTGATAACAATTGCGTCTTGTTTCAAGCTTCAAAATCAATTATTGCTTTTACCTGTCATTTGTCGAATAGGTATACCGTTACCCCTCCCCCGCTTCCTCCTTTTCCACGCTTATTCATGCTAGTCAACTAGCGACGAACCATGTTTTCTTTCCTTCTAGGGATCACATTTTATCCGCAGAAAAGATGTGTTTGTTTCCTACTTGGTTCAAAAACAAATATTACTATCATCTCTGTCCAATTTGGCACACTGTTTTTCAACTTGCCTGTCATATATCGCCGATTTTCGTTCCAACAAGAAAATAACCTAAAAGTATGGAGGAAAGGAGGTGAAAAGGGAGTATTTTCTTTAGTTTTCAAGATGCTTTTCACTTCAGCCAAATGTAGCGGTTGAATTACTGCATTTACGGACTTAGAGATGCACTTGTTGTTGAGAGGATATTTATAACAGGCGGATGAAATTTTTACTAAAAATAAATCTGTTTTGAAGGGTGAAAGAATTATTTCATTGCCTTGCCACAACTAGACGAGCTTTCATTGACCCTGCCCTCGCTAATAACATACCTTTAAACCGTCAGATCTGATATCCACAATCCACTTCCTCTCAAAGTTGAAATAAACAACATACTGTTGTAATTTTTGAACGAATATGTTCGATCAGAAATTAGTTTCACATTCATGTGGTTGATCCAAACCTTTCATTTCAAATTAAAAACAAGGAAAACTAAAATATGCCGAAAAAAAAGTACCCTGGCGGAGCCAGACCATGAGAATAAAAACTGCCAGGGTCCGCCAGGGCTAAAACACACCACTGTTCATAACTTCTATAGCCTTTGCCGTCTGCCGCTAGGATTCCACATGTGTACTGTTCTGGGTGTGTACTTTCAGAACATATATACCACGTCTAGATCTAACGATTGTTAGGAAATAATGTTTACTTGTGAGTAACGAGTGGCAAATAAAATGTTCTTTTCTCCTTTTTCGATAAAATGGACAAGGCTCTCCCTCCACAAAAAAAAAAAAACTTCTTACGAAGGGTTTTGCACGAGTCATTCTGACGGAGGCTTTCCCGGGTCATAACAATGATAGAACAACACCTTTTATTAAGGGCAGGAACTTGTCCTTTTTCCAAAGACAGCGGGAATAAGGGGAACATTAAAACTGAAACTTTAAGAACGCTATTTTCAGTTAACTTTACTTCAGCGATTCCGCCAGACCCATGTGGGGGGGGGGAGGGGGTGTCACCCACAAATTCTCGTGCGCACCCCCAAGTTAAGAATGTTTACGGTTAAAAATCGATACAAACCATGCAAACTCCACTTACACCCTCCCAATTTTGACGTTACACCCCCCAAACTGAAAATCCTGGCGGAATCCGTACTTTACTTTTTCCTCAAATACTTTTTCAATTAGAGTGCACTGTATTACAGGGAGATTTTTAATCATTTGGAGATTATTTATTTTGGCGTTATGTTAATAACTTCTTTTTCGTCTCTAAGGCAACAAACACATGGAACTATAATATGTACCAGACAGGCATTTGAACATCACTTTTTGTTTTGTCGCCAGAAGCAGATCCTTTGAATTTTTATAAGCAAGCAATTTAGGGAAAATATATTTTGAGTTCTGTTGTTTGAAATGTAATCTTATCTTTAGTTCGTTGGGTATACCAGGTATGTTTATGATCCTATGACATGAAAGAATTAGACCTAACTGAAAGTTTAATTTTCTAGATTTTGTCGCTAGCAATGTACAGTGTTGCCTTTACCTCTCTTGTTTCTAGAGGATTCTGCCTGGTATTGCAATCAGCAGCCAGACCCTGGTTCCTGCCGTGCCAACCACGTTCGCTGGTTTTACAACCCAAACACGAAAAAATGTGAGCATTTCATGTATGGAGGCTGCTCAGGAAACTCTAATAACTTCCACAGTGAAGAGTTTTGTATGGACAAATGTGGAACAGGTTAAATTGTCTTGCTTTACATATCTGTAATTAGGGAAAAGTTGGGCAAAATGAGCAGTGTAAATTTACTTGGCTGTAGTATGTGTAGTAACCAACTAACCACAATACTTTATAGTTCAAATAAAACTTTTATCCTTCTACTATAAAGGGATACAGTTAGATATTTCAGGGCTGATTCAGTTTCTCTTAGAAATTGTATCTTCCCCCTCACAAAAGTTAGTTTCTCCGTTTCGTCTTACTGCTATGATAAAATGGGCTTAAATCAGTAGTAGATTTCATTAAGCATCGAAAATCAGTAACATAAACTGTTAATATATGTTTATAAGTGAAGAAGCTGTGAGGACAGTGATAATAATGTAGGAAGATAAGGTTTCAATAACTAAACCGTTGTGAAAGATAGAGGAAAAAAAAAATATATTTTCTCTTTTCATAAGTTATGCAAGAGCTGCAAAATAATTTTGTACATTTCCAAAACAATGTCTCTTTTTATCTTTATAAAAACAGTTTTTTAAATCGCTACTTGGAATCTCGATACAAATAAGGAGCCCTAGTTTGTCCAACAGCTTCCCTCTGCATCTTGCCTAGCTGCTTAAATTTTAAAATTTC
This sequence comes from Lepisma saccharinum, assembly GCA_022664845.1. Lineage (NCBI taxonomy): Eukaryota > Metazoa > Arthropoda > Insecta > Zygentoma > Lepismatidae > Lepisma > Lepisma saccharinum. Next base: position 45,186 of record JAGDQP010006495.1, on the reverse strand, counting down.
AAGGTGGCTCTGCTCAGTAAGTTCCACAAGTCAAATAAACCAGCACTATAGTACACCTAAATACCTGTAAAATAAGGTACTTATTTTGAACTTCAAGTTTAACAAATCCACAAACTAACAACAATCTTGATGTTAAAATAAACCAAAGTGTAGAAAAAATCCTTAATAATAATAATAAAACAAAAACAAAGTCCACTAAGAGGCACTTTATTTATGAAATCACCACCTTAACTAATGTAAATGCTTCTGTGGTGCATCCAGTAACTAATTCAACACCCACCCGCTTCATAGCACTACCAGTGTAAACTGGGGGTAGTGGAGGGAAATTTCCCGGAAAACAGGAAAATCTGAGTCACAAAAACGAAAAGAAGAAAATAAAAAAACATGTTGAATCTTTTTGCCTCTTTCTGTTTTAATTTCCGATAATTTTTAAAGAAAACTTAGTATCAGGAGAAGTTTTACAAAAATCGGGAGATTTTAAAGTATTTTGAGGGAAATATTGCAAAGGGAGCCTGACAACACTGACTGGGGTTAGACACCTCCCCTTTCTATCCGACCTTCCCACTTTATCAAGCTTTCCCCTACAGGTAACGTTGTTTATCTAGGATTATGACCTGTCTCGATTTGGTCGAGATTGTCCCTTCTTTTCGCAAACTGTGCTAAATGTTCCTACATTTTTACAATTTACGAATTTTACCCACTATAAAAAGATGCTCTAGTAAGACAGGAATTTTGGAATAACTTCGCACTGTTTTTTCAATTTTAAATTATTTATGGGCTTTAGATAAATTTAGGTCACTCCATTTTATTTGTGTGTGTTGGTTATATTAGTATTCAAAATTCAGAGTCTATTTTCTTTTGTCTACAATCCCGGTAGCACACAAACGTTCAAAAACGATGGATTCAACGCTATTCCTGTTAGTAATATTTACGTTGTATATGTAGCTAAAGTCCGTCTTACATGGTACATTCATGAAGTATCTCACAGGCATTGGTGTAATATTGAACAAAATACAAACTTCTACTGGTCTCTGAGTACTGTATTAATTTTAGCGGCCCATAGCAGTAATTTATATATTTATGAATTACTCATAAATCAGGGATTCCACAGTAACGGGTGTTATGCTCGGACACGATCAAACATAAATGAACATCACTAATGAAAAAATGATTTCAATTATGACATTAGTGTTACAAGGAACGTTTTCATATTTAATTTTCTACTAAATGTTTTTGCGAGCGAGTCTTGCTCGATAACATTGGTCTAGACCTTCAGAGCCGTAATGCAATCATCAGTCTGCACGCACTTATTCATAATCAGTTCATTGCTATTACATTCAACAATATGATTAAACATGCCTGGAGAAAAGCTATCTTTCCTGTTCACTATTACTTCTTTGATGATCCTGACATTGTTCTCTAACCTAACCTAACCTGACCCATTAACACTGTGTGATCTTATTCAATATTTTACCAGTCTCCGTGTGGCATGTAGCGAATGTACCTTGAGCTAATAACACCCGTTATGCCTCCTTTTCTAATATTTAAAGATTATTAAAAGGATAAAACAATTTATAATTGGAAGAAGGATTTAATCTGGATAAGTGCTTTGTAACAGTGGTGTCATAATTAAAACTATTTCTTCATTAGAGATGTTTACTTACGTTTGAATGTGTCCGAGCGTAACACCAATTACGACGGAGCCCATGGTTTATGAACTCATAAATATACAAATTCCAGCTATGGGCCACTAAAATTAGTACAATCGCATTGGGACCTATATATGTTTAATAATTCAAACATGTAATAGCCTCAATAATTATAATTATAATAATTATAATTATTCATTGATTAATCAATTTCTTATTTTGTTGTTTAATTAATTTATTATAATGTAAATATAAATGAATAAAAGGAAATAGCAAAATCTGGGAATAGAAACATAAAACCATGTATGGCCATAAATCTATTGGTTTGAGCCAAAGTAATGAAAACGGAAGAACAAATAAATAGTTGTTATTTAGAAGAGATAAACAAACTGTATGCATCTTAGTGGAAATACAAAATGCATTTCTCTAGAACGAATAGAAATATATTTTTATTTTAGAGTTAACTGCATGTGTGATCTTTTGGTAAAATGTAAGTTATATTTGCATGTTAAGGGCTGAATTATCGTATATGTCTGAGAACAAAATTCAAAACCAAGCTAACAGGCCTTAACAAACATAATCTACGGTGTTTGTTAGGCTTTCGTGTTCATTTGAATTCATAAAGGCAGCCAAGGCGCCTGAATAAGAGGAAAACGAGGACATTAAAATATTTAAATTGGAAAAGTCGAGAGAGTGACATACGTTTATGACACATGCATAGAATAAAGAGTGCTGATAAAACTAGGGGGCTACAAGTGGGCTTACGTAGATTTGCAGGGGCTTCCTCCCTGTAGCGCCATCCCTGTGTACAGGCTTTCTATATCGGAAGTTAACCCGACTCTTCACTTTTTCAAGTTGGCAACCCTATGTGTGTCCAACAGAACAACCTGTACTGAAAACCTTTTGTTCTTCATAAAATGTTTGATAGTCACTCAGTTAACAGGAGTTTTAGGCTTTTTCTTATAGGTTTTACTTATATATATATATATATATATATATATATATATATATATTTATATATATTTCTTTTTATTTGCAGAATAAGAACAAAAGGGGAAAAAGCAGTATCTCGTGTTCAAGCGAAAGGTGTTCACATATCCGTCATAGGGGCTTTGGAAGATAAAACATTTCTGTTTCATTAAAATATTTATCAAAATATGTCGTTTTCTTTATTTCCTTTTACGTTTGACCCGTTTTAATTACAGAGCATCTTATACATACAGCATATTAAATGATATTAGAAACTTTGTTTATAAATTTGAATTAAGACTTGTTGAACGAACCTGCAATTTGAATAAATGATACGGGTTTCAACTTGCCTTGCCTAGACCTTTCCAATGACACCTAACCACCTCCCTGGCAATACTAGTTCCTAAGCTACAAATTACTTCAACTTATCTCCGAAATCGCCCCTGCGATGTGTTTAATTTATGTAGATTTGAACTCATTTTGCCGAGACCTTTGAAAGAACACCTCAATCATCTACTGTAGGTCCTAGAGGTTTCCGGTTAAAAGCTGTCGACAGACTTCACAATATTTGCTGCTGAAGAATATGTGCTTAAAATTCAATCATAAATTAATGTGTTTTGAATTGCGATTGTAAATTATACATCATACACTGCACAGTTATTGAATAAAAGAAATGCCAGATAAGGTTGCAATGAAAACATTGATAATATATTGTGCGTATTTTGCTGTCACACACTATTTCTTGATAATTTCACTTCTAATATCGCAGAGTTAAGGCAGCAAATTTTATCTCAGTTTTGCTTCCAACACTAGCATTCATGTTGCAACAAATTTAAGAGCAATTTCCGTTTGGATAAAAATGTGTTTGTAATTTATCATTGATTTGTTCCTTTCAAAGTATATACAAAATTCTCTTGTGTTTTCCCCATATGTAACTATCGCCGTGATTCATACTTTGACCTCGAGGGCAGGAAACGAGGATTCGGGAAATCGTGGTTTCGATCCCAGCGGCCAACCATCATGACAGAGGTTTTGCATTTTCTCTGTCACACCAGGCAAATGCCGGGATGGTACTTTCAACATAAACCCTGGCTAACACCTTCGTGAATCCTTTCTGCTCCCTTATCCCAGTCCGTGCCTTACGTGCCTAAAGGCTATACGTAACAAAAATCAAATTTAGGCCAGGAACGATTATCATGGTACAAGGTCAACCTCGCTTACTAAGTAAATGTTGGAAGGATCGACGGTATGGTTAATTATCAAGCTGCAGTTTTATGCAATTCTCTCCGAATCGAACTAAAGAAAACTATAAACAAGGTCTGTTTCTGTTGCCTCTTTAAATTATATATTATTTATTAATAACTATCAGTAGAAAATCAATTTTTGTTTATTTTAAACACTTTCCTTTTAACACTATAATCTTCCGGAATCAAATTTGCACAGTGAAACAAAATGTGCAATTTAAATAACTTTAACTACACACCAAGCCAGGCGAGCGGAAAATTTTCTTTTTTTTTTTCGATGAGGATCTGATTTCATCTACAATTACTTAATTTTTATAGAAACATGTTTTTGAACTGAACACTATTGATTTGTGTTATTGTGTTAAAAGAAAATGTGCTATTTTTAGATGGTACTCCGATAGTTTACAGATGTAATTTATTCCTCTAAGTTAAAAATGCTATGTCTCATTTTTTTTAATGATTCACAATGCATTATGGATATTAATCAAGTTTGTTTTCACCATTTGTTCAGAAGATTATTGAAAGACGAAGCCCTAATATGAAGTTAATCGCGTTTCGTTAAAAATGACAACATAAGAGCTGATAATTTTTATTAGTGATAAAAATATACCAGAAGACGTCAGAAGTAACATATATAAAAGAAATCTTTGAAGGTTGTTCTCAACATGACGGTACGAAAGGCATCCTTCCTCTGTTTGCCGGCTGACTAAGGGGATAAGATAATGGATTGCAATAGAAGGTAGACGGTTTAAAAACCCAATAAGATCAAGTTCCTACTCCTTTTCATTCATAGGAATACTCAGTGTTAGATTTATTACAAATTACGAAGTGAGGATCCCAAAACTTGTGAATGCAAGTAAGTTTCAAAATAACACCAGTCTTTGCAAAAATACAAAGATTTTATCCATGGTTGGGATGATATTCGGAATCAACAAACGGGGATGAAATCCTAACGCATTAGGGAAAATCCCGGCATCCTCTCCGACAGATCGAACACAGGAAACACTATTTGTCTTTCTTACTAATGAATAAAATACTCTGTTTTGCTTCTTTTTAAAATTTTAACATTTTATTGCGTCGTTTTGAGGTTCATAAGATAACAATTATAAGTAAATAGATGAAAATTCAAGTAAGACTGGATGAGATTACTAAAATACTACTACACTAGAGTCCCGCTAATCCGAACTAATTGGAGCTGTGCCCTGTTTGGATTAGCAAAGTTCGAAAACTCCGGAGCTACACTTTTTAGTAGACCTATGTGCTTGAGCTTTCTACAATAAAGAGTACCGTACTTTAATTAAAGGGTGCGATGAGATAGGTCTACAGGTAAACAGATAAAACAAAATATATGATAAGTCAAAACACAGGGAATGAAGGAAATAAAAACATAATAATTAGGGGTGAGGGTCATAGAGAAAGTAAACAAATTTAAATACTTGGGAGCATACGTAACAAGCAAAAATGATGTCACAGGAGAAATTAAAAGTCGCTTAGTATCGGGGAACGCATGTTTCTATTCAGTCCATAAACTTGTAACATCGCGATTAATATCAAGGAAATTGAAATTGAAAATATACCAGGTGTGTAAATATGAAACCGGAATTTGTGCATAGACGCCGTTGGCTGTCACTGTGGTTACCGTAAAACTGCGTCCTTGGCGCCACTTGCTTGTTTTGACTGTTGATAACGATATGCAACTCACAACCAGACACGTATAGGATAATCTTAGTCTGGACCAATGGGGAACACCATACAAGATTGTGATGAATAAAATAAAAACGAAGGGGCAGTATGCCACCAGCTGGAAGGATACGACAGAGTTACTCTTCGCAAAATTGTTCCCCGATGATTTAGAAAATGACGACAATGAGCAGAATACACTCACGAGGGAAGCATCCAAGACCTACAACCCCGAGCAAGAGAAAGAAAATAGTGAAGAGCTCAATGTTACAAACTGGGACGGTGAACAAGCTATAAAAAGTCTTAAAAATGGAAATGCCCCAGGCCCAGATGATATAAAGAGTGAAATCTATAAAGAAAACAAAGATATCTGGACTCCATACCTCGTAAGGATTTTTCGCGAATGCTTGGAACTAGACATCTTCCCCAACTCGTGGAAGAAGGCAAAGTTGGTTATACTCCTGAAAGGCGAGGATAAGGATAGAACGAATCCTAAGTCATATAGACCTATCTGCCTGCTAAACGTCGTAAGCAAAATATTCGAAAAAGTAATTGCAGGGAAGATAATTAATAAAAGGAAAAAATTAATGAATGCAACTTACAATTTGGTTATAGGAAAAATAAATCTACTGAAGACGCCATCAACGAGCTCTGTAACAAAATCCAGCAACTTAATAATGACGAGTGTAAATATACTATAGGAATATTCTTTGACATAGTGGGGGCTTTCGACAACCTGTGGTGGCCAGCTCTAATGAGAGAGATAAAAGAGCTAAAAATCCACACAAAAAATTTGGAAAGTGATTAAAGACTATTTTTGTGATAGAAGAATAGAAGTGAGTACGGCCAATGGAGTTGTGGGCAAAAGACCGACAAGTGAATGTCCTCAGGGGTCGATTCTGGGGCCGATCTTCTGGGACCTAACCTTCCAGCCATGTCTGGAGATGCTTAATGAACTGCAAGAGGTAGAACGGGTGGTAGGGTTTGCGGACGACCTGGCTGTGGTAATAAAAGGAAACAGCAGATTGGAGATAGAAAGGAAATCTAACGCAGTCACAAGAGAAATGGCGTCATGGTGCAGTAATAATAAATTAACAGTCTGAGCAGAGAAAACAAAATTTGTACTATTTAAAGGAAAACTTAATCTTAACAGAGGACCTATAATCAAAATCAATAATAAAACAATTAAAAGAGTACAAACTTTTAAATATTTAGGAATAACACTTGACGAAAAGTTAAACTTCAGAAAACACACCGAACTGATATAAAGCAAAGCAATCAAAATAGCACATAAACTAGTAAACATTGCGACAAAAGAACTAAGAATACCGATCAAACTTGTTAAGCTGTACCATGACGTCATAATAAGATCTTTAGTCGGATACGCCGCGTGTCTGGAGCCACCGGATGGACGATGTTAGACAAAGTCAAACAATAAACCGTGCTCAAAGGCAACTTCTGATAAGACTCACAGGAGCATATAGAACAACGCCGGTGGAGGCACTCCAGGTGGCTGCAGCAACCCTGCCATTGCACCTACAAGTCAAAAAGCTAGGTGCTGTGTATTGGATCAAAAAGAAAAATAACGAAAAAGTCACTAGGATGCTACATGCTCGTGTAGACAACAAACAAGATGTGCAGGAAATACTAACCAATGCATGGCAAGAATGCCCGAAAGCTAGAAGATTATATAGTATAATACCGGACGTGGCTGGCAGGATGGAGCTCGAGGTGGAGATTACGGGAGGTCTGCTACACTTCCTCATGGGACATGGCCCATTCAGGCAGAAACTAAAAGATATGAAAATAGTGGAGCGCCTGTGGGTCGGTCGCTACCCCGGAACACGTAATGCTAAAATGCGAAGAAACAGAAAACCTGGTTGGCCAACAAAGAACTCTCCTGGAGGATATGGAAATCGCAGAAGTTCTGAGAACACCAGAACTGGCGATTGTTCTCCAGGAGATAACCCAAAAAGTAACAGAGTATCACAGAAGGAAATTTATATCCGGAGGTGACCGAGGCCGGGCGCGGCGAAGCCCAGAGGCTGACCAATAGAAAACAGGTTAGGAAGCTGATACCGCATGGACGGAAACGTGACGCGGGCGAGGCCGGTTCGACGAGCGTGAACTTCGCTATCAGCAGGCGGGATGGAACAATCCGAAACTGAAATATATAACCTAAGCAAACTAAAAATAAACCAATAACAAAACTCCATGAAAAAACGAAAAAATAAAATAATAACTAAACCAACAACAGTGCACAAAATCAAGCTAAATAAAATCAAGATCAGTGAAACTGCGTAATAGTGAGCAAGTGTGTGACCACTGGAAACCAGCGGTGTCCTGGTGGGTGCCTTGCTGTAGGAACCCGGCAGCAAGAGACGCTCAAGTAGTAGTGTGCGTGTGTGTGGGTGTGACGGGAAGCCAAATATAATAGATGATTAAAACAAGAAACCGAAAAAAAATTAAAACAGAAACTAAATGTGAGTGATCTGGAATCCGGGACACAATCATTCAAGCATTTTTAAATATACTAGCCTTTAAGTGTTGTGTGTGTGATGTGATTGTGACTTGAGGAACAAGACTAACTGCGTGAGTATAGGAGGAAGGGAACCAGGAATGGAAAAACAGAACGGACAGCAAAAACTTTGTGAGAAAATACGAGTAATACTTACGTTGCACTCCAGCTTCATTTCCCTTCCCCTTTTTTCTGATCGTTTCAGAAAGAGAAGAAGCCATCTTGAGTCGACGTCCATGTTGTGTTGTTCTATATGTTAAATGTTTTCTATATAAAATTGCAAATAAAACATAATGGTAGGGCATCCCCCCAAGAAAAGTTCCAAAATTAGGAACAAAGACCAGGAGAACATTCTGGACGCCTGGTCCAAAGTCCGTCCCGCACCACCCGAAGTCAAAACTGAGGGAACAAAGGAGCTTCTCGGACTGTCGGAACACCGGCAATCCGAGAATCTTTAGGGACTGCCTGTCCCAAAATGGGAAGAGCGAACAACTGCTCGTGCTGCACGTCCTTGGAAATGCACAACCCATTTTGTGTAAAGAATGCATAGAGACAGGGGTGGAAGTTGGGTCCCAAAATGAAAAAAAATAAATAACCAGACACGTTTCATGTCATAGTGTAGTGTTTAATAGCGTTGAACATGGCGCAATTTGTACCTTCAAACTACGATGTGCGGACAGCATGATCTTTTGTTACCATTTGAAGAAAACTGCTGCAGAATCGCATCACATGCTTGTCGAAGCTTACGGTGATCATGCTCTTGGTAAGTCACAGTGCTATGAGTGGTTTACAAAATTTAAAAGTGGCGATTTTGACGTGAGAAACGAAGAACGTGGAAGACCACCGAAAAAGTTTGCAGACAGCGAATTGCAAGCTTTGTTGGATGAGGATGCCTCCAAACTCAACAACAACTCGCGGATCAGTTAAATGTGACACGAGAAGCAGTTTCCATACGTTTAAAAGCCATGGGCAAGATTCAGAAGGTGGGAAAATGGGTTCCCTATGTACTGACTGAACGACAGCAGGAAAACCGAAAAAGCACTTGCGAATTCGCCAGGTACAAACGGAAATCATTTCTCCATCGAATTGTGACTGGTGGCGAAAAGTGGATCTATTTCGAGAATCCTAAGCGTAAAAGATCATGGGTAACTCCAGGAGAACCGGCGATATCGACTGCAAGACCAAATCGCTATGGACGGAAGACAATGTTTTGTGTTTGTTGGGATCAGAAGGGAGTGATCTATTATGAACTGCTGAAACCTGGCGAAACCGTTAATACCCAACGTTACCGACAACAAATGATCGATTTGCATCAAGCTTTGCGGGGAAAACGACCAGAATATGACCAAAGACAACAAGAAGTGATTGTGCTTCACGATAATGCACCCTCAGACACAGCAAAACCGGCCAAGGAAACGATTGCGACGTTTTGTCTGTGAAATCCTTCCACATGTGGCTTACTCACCAGACTTGGCGCCTTCCGATTATCACTTATTTTCATAAATGGGACACGCACTTGCTGACCAGAGCTTCACATCTTACGAAAATGTTCGAAAATGGCTTGACGACTGGTTTGCAGCACAAGAAGCAGTTTGTTTTTCTGTCTGGCATCCACACATTGCCGGAACGATGGCAGAAATGTATCGCCAGCGTTGGCAATACTTCGAATAAAATAGTTCTTAGCATTGTCATCAAATCACTGTGTTTTTTCTGTAGATAAATTCCGGTTTCGTATTTACGCACCTGGTACAGAACGGTTATTCTGGTAATACTTTACGGTTGCGAAAGTTCGAGTACGATCCTAGCACATGAACATAAATTACGTGTTTTTGAAAATAAGGTTTTGAGAAAGATATACGACCCGAAACGGGAGGAGATGACTGGGGAATGGAGGAGACTACATAATGAAGAACTCCATGGACTGTACGATTCACCAGATGTAAAAATAATGAAATCGCGACGACTGAGATGGGCAGGCCATGTAGCTCGGATGGGGGAAAAACGAAGATTATATTCTATCCTGGTTGGAAGGCCGGTTGTATGGAGACCATTGGGAAGACCAAGACGTCGTTGGGAGGACAATATTAGAAGAGATCTTCAAGAAGTAGGCGTTCGTGATGAAACCTGACTTGATGTTGCCCAGGATAGAATACAATGGCGAACGTTTGTTACTGCGGCGATGCACTTGCGAGTTCCATAAGCCATAGTTAGTTAATGTAATAAAAATTTTACCGTGTACTTCTGTACTTTGAGTTAATTTTCTTGTGCGTTGTGTATAAAATACACGTTTTTACATAAAAGATCTATTTTCTTTTTCCCCTCTTGAGTTGAAGTTAAAAATAATTTTGCATATTTTCCCTGGGCTCTGTTCGGTTTATCCTGATTTTCAGATTAGCGGGGTGCGGATTCGCGGGACTCTACTGTATTGATTCTTTTTTATAGCAGAATGTTAGCATCTTTTCTGTGATGAAAATGCGTTCTAAGAGAGTGGTCCCGCTTTCCGCTCCCGCAAAATTAAATATTCCGTTTAAATCGAGCGGAATTCTGCTCTTTAGAATATGAGTGTGGGTATTTTTTTTCACTATTCAACCTGTTCAATCTTTTCTTATACGAGAATTTTCGTTTTAAAAGATGACGGGCAGTTAATGTTTCCTCTTTTGTCAACGTTTGTATGCTCTCCTTTCCATTTTCTATGTTTTTCTTGCTTACTTTGTTAGCAAGAGTCTACAAATACCCGGTTTGTACCAAGTATACCATATGCTCTTGTCCTTGAAAGTAGACAAAAGACAGTAATGGAACTACTTACCTCGATCTAACGTTACCAAACAAGAAGAAGAATGTCTTGCAAGTTTGAAATGTCCTAGTTAAGTCTACACACACGCCGCTTTAGACGATACAATTTCTCGTACGATGAATCTTAGCGATAGCAGTGTGCCATCGTAAAAACAAAAACAAACAAACAAAATTTTTTTTTTTGATTTATACCACAGCATCTTGCCCTATTGTAGCATTCTTGCTTTCATAATCTGGCACTACTGCTATTCGTAAGATTCATCGTAGCATAAATGCTGTCGTCTAAAGCGGCCTCAGAAGAGTGAGAATATAGGGGTCCGGAGTGGGGTTCGAACACACGACCGTCAGTGTTGCTTATTCATTGTCCAACGCTCTACCCCTGTTCCACCGTTTCTGCTATTGAACGGAGGACATTTTACTAGTTGTTTTAAGTTACGAAAACCGTTTCTGGAGGAAAGACATTTATGTATACTTTAATTATTCGAAACGTGGAAATTTTATTAATTGATCCTGTGTTAGAATAGAGCTATGAAGAAGACTGATTCGTGATTTTACAGAAGTGAGACACCTCAAGAGTATCATAATGACGTTTGCTTTACTGTTCGGGTCGACGATATTTCTCAAACAAACTGGCTGCCAATTTCCAAGACATTCAGTGAATATACTTTCCACTGGTTGTATGGCTGCAGCAACTATAGCCGCCCAGTTACGTTCTCCTCATTACGCATTTGGTGTCTGTTACTGCTAATGTTTAGTAACAGGTTGCATAATACAAGAGTAACTGGCATCATACATGTTTTGTTGGAGTTCAACCAAACATCTTTCAGTTCTTGGTACTAGGCCTATATTGTTCAGTATCTGTTACTCCAGGTTTAGTTGCGTTAACCAGAACCCCTTTTACCATTTGTGTTTCGCTGCATGTATCATACAAGTTGGCTCTTGCACAGTTCGTAGTACCATATGTTTTGTTGACTGTACCAGGAAACCCTTAACTGGACCTGTTTAGTTAAAATTTATGGATCGATTTTTCTGTGTGCAGGGGGATAAAATCAACCCGAGATTATCTTTTTTCTACCCTTTTTCACTCTTCATAAGTACATTCCTTTTCTTTCTTACTACTTGTGAATAAATATTTCCTTTTCCATCTTTTTATATTTTCAACATTTTATTGCGTTGGTATCTTGTTCAAAAGATGAAAACGTTATCTAAGTAAACGGAAATTCACATAAACAAATATAACGTTTGCGTTCCCATCGAAATGGATTAGGCCTATCCAATTCATCCGATCCATTTTCGAGCACAAGTATTGCATTCTTTCTGCGATGACAATTCACTCTACACGAAAAGGTCCCCCTTTCCGCTCTCAATAGATGAAATATCCCGTTCAAATCGAGCGGGATTCTGCTCTTTGTATTTAGTGTATAGGCATCCATAAAATAATTTCACGAATATGTTCAACGAAAATTCCAGTGAACAAGCGCTTATTTTATGAAATTGCAATTCTATTTTCAAGAAATGTCAATCCACAGCATATGTCCTCCTACTTGTCTTGCAACTTACTTAACCGGTGTCTCAATATTACAGTTGTACATTATATTGTAATACAACGATATAAGCACAATACTAATCAGTGAACCAACTAAAGATCACAGGAAAAGAACGCACCTTGTCCATTTTAGGCCAAATTACTATTAAATGTGTCACCTATTTTCTCTTTTAAGTTTGGTTTTTTAAATTATCAAACAAGGAGAGAATATCCATACTCTGTCTTTTACAGCCAAAGCTGATTATGAGCTTTGAAAACCCTCTCATGT
>JAGDQP010006495.1:0-32419 GCA_022664845.1 Lepisma saccharinum | reverse complement strand
ATATATATATATATATATATATATATATATATATATATATATATTAAGATCATTCTTTTTCAGTGGTTTCTAACTATTACAGGTAGTTTTGTTCTCAGGAAATCTGACATCAGATACCTACTTCAAACAAGGAAATACTATTTCATGCTCAGTCTGTTTCTGATTCAGAAATTGCTATTTTGGCTAAAGCATCTTTGAAGTTTGGAATACAGTATAAGATAGTTATTGCGTCAGCAGATAGAGATTCGTCATTGCTTTCTATTGAGAAATAAGCTCTATAAAAATCACAAATATTACTTCAGGAATATTCCATTTTCTTCCAATACATCAGAAATATTCCCAGAACATTGGAATATACTAGGAACATTCTACAGGAATATACGTGAAATATTCTTTATTGCCACAGAACGAAAAGTTCATGAACAAATAAAGTGGAAAGTTATCTAATATTTCCACGATTTAAGGACGCAAAGAATACAGAAAAAATAAACTATTTGGTATTCGTTTTGTTACAATAAGAATATTTTTGCATCCTTACCAAATTGGACATTGCATTTTTCAATGTAAGGGTTAGAAAATTCCCCGAACATATTCCTCATTTATAAAAAAATATATTCCTGGAACATATTAAGAATAAACATGTGCTATTTGGGATATGTACTGTTTATTTCAGATCAGAGAAGCAGTGAACTAAATAAACAATCAAAAGAAGACATAAGAATAAAATTGATGCTATATCTGGCATTGAACCCAGGTCATCTTGACGACATAAGAAGATAAAATTTCCTAATTTAAAATATAACAGAATTAACTATGTTTGTCATATTCCTTTTGTTAAAAATTAACTTATTTGATCTCGGGAAGCTTAAGCAAGGAAAGCAACATCTTGTTTACAAACACAAAGACGTAACTAAAAGGTTATCAAATGAGAACATATAAAATAAGCTACTACTGTATACATTTAATGTGAATTAATATTTCCATATTACGAAACTAATACCCAATTCAATAGAACAAATGTTAAAATGCCAAACATCATTCTGAGCCTGGTACTATACAGACATGTTTCGAGTAGATAAATACTTTTCCGAAGAGACATTCAAACACTCAGTTGGATTTCAATTGTTCTCAAGGCGGAAACTTTAATGATATTCTCAGATTATTAAAGGCGTAATGCCTTTATGCTCTACATTAGAGCTATGAAATAAATAGCTTCCTAAACCTCACAATGAAGTTCTTCCTGTTATTCAGTGTTCTACTGGTTGCTAAGGTGAGTCGTTAAAATCTATCACAATATTATCAATATTATAAATATGGCTCAACTTATCATCTATGAATCAACAATCCTATTAACGTCAGCACCACGTTTAATGCACAATTTATCATCTAAAGAAGCATTAAAATGACATTTTTAAACACAAAACGCTTCGTTTTAACTGATGTTCGTGGTTATTATCGAGTGTAAATGCTTTCACAAAATCAATTATTTCTTAACTGTTTTGGTTTTTAATTTTATGGTCTTTATTTCTTACCACACTATATTTATTTAGTTCATCTGAGTATTATTTTTCTTTCGTTCTAATTCTTTGTTTATTGATCTTTTTCCAAACTTATTTTAAACTCTCACATTTACTTTTTCTTACGTTGTCTGTGCTGTAACAAATTCAATCTTTCTCTCTAATATATTTTTCTTCTTCATCTTTGCTCCTTCCACAGATATAATACTGTTGTTATTCATGATGATATTCATTAATTATATATCGAGTCTAGAACCAAGGGATAAAACTCTACATAAGAGTAAAAATACATACGGAATATCAAGAATACAGAAACGAAATCGAGGACTGCAGTATATATGTCGACTCCAGATGCCAAGGGACTTTAGTGGCGTAGACAAATAAAAAAGTTGGAGGTAATCTTTCATATATAACCCGTGACACAAAATTGTTATATTTCGTACATGGACACATGAAGATACATTTTTTTTCATACAAAATATGACACACGAATTGGAAGTGTATATTTTGCGCATTGCAGGTAAAAGCTAATCTTTCCTCCAAGGTCCTGTAGGTATGCTTTCCTGCAAAACATTTTTGGTAATCCTCTCTATTGTACTACTTACTCTATATAAAGACTCTACTCTCTATAAAGACTTATACAGCGTATTGGTACCACAAGCTACCAATATCCTGCTCATTAAAGTGGGAAATTAAAAAGAAATCTGCTGATTTATAGAAAATTTAATTGGCTATTTTTATTGGTTTCCTGATATATGATCGATTTGATAAACAAGATGAAGTCATGCCGGATGAACGTGCCCGCGGAGTGCTCATTGAGAAGACCTATTCTGAAGTAAGGCACTGTTCCTAGTCTATATCGTAGTTGATTCTAGTGCTACTTCAACCAGGGTAATAATTATTAGTGCCATTTATACAAAAACAAGCAATCAGGATTTATGTTTGAACAGTGGGTGAATTTTCTAAACAATATATTATTTTTACAGATTGTAGCATCATCATCGGGTGCAGATACTGGAAATCTTCCTGCAATTTACCAGCGGGGATACGGTGAGTAAGCAAGGAGTTTAAAATGAAAACTTTCACTGTTGGTTCAACTACCTGTTTTGAGTAAAATCTAAAGGAGTTCAAAAAGCTCCAGAAATTAATTCCTGGTTAATATGACACCCACTACAATGCTTCAGTAGCAGTTCACTCCTACACCCAATTATGAGAAAACGATTTATGATTTCAATTAGTTTCTCGTGTTATGGATTTCTAAGCAATGAGGGCATAAGTAGAAACAAAATAGACTTACCACGAGTAAAAATTTCTCATTGGCGTCGTCTCCATTATGTGATTCGTATCATGTTAAGATACAAAGCAACCTTTCGCACTTACAAATCGAGACGGGCGTAAGCCATCGTGCTGTTACAGCCCATACAATTAATATTATGTTTTATACCTACAAAATACACAACTTATCCTAGAATGGCATTTGATGTGTGTAGGAAATAAAGTCACTTCCAGGCTTAAAAAAAGTGTTTATAATGAATTATTTTTCAATTTTTTCCTACAAAGTTAGATTTTCTTGTTTAAGTTAATCTTTATAAAGATGTTACTAGTTATTTAGTATGGCTGAGTATTACTTGATTCATTCAAAATACGAGTATATATAGACTGAAATAATTTCGAGCGAGTGCGCATGCGCAATACTCTCGCGCGTGATACGTTACCCGAACTGTGTAAATAAAGCTTTCAAATAGTTGTTTGCAACCTGCTATCGTAGCTGCATAGCTAGGACGTTGGATTATGGAGTAGCAAGCTCGGGTTCAAAATTCGATGGAGTTTAGATTACTTTCTTCGTTTTTTCTTAAAATAAAAAAACACTTTCATTTACTCATACCTGTTATTAAAATATTTGTAATCAAGGGTTAGGTAAAAAAAGAATCAGATTCATTTTTCTTTCTTTTCTATTATACGGGATTCAACACACTTTTTCTCTTCTACTTCTCCGCACGACTGGTAGATGGCTCTGCAATAGGTTTAATATATTCCCAAGGAAATTCTAATAGAGGATATGCGATTTTGCAAAGAAAATGGAGCCAAACGTCACAGCTTAATACCGCCAAGTAACCCCACTTACTCCAACAAAAACATTGTTTTCGGCTAGAAAAGATAGCAGCAAGCTCTCTAGTTGTTCCCTAACTAATCATGTGCGTCACCTTGGTCGATGCTCAGTTACTTTTGGGCTTCGTTCTTTTTCTGCGTATGAGATAGTGGGAAGGAAATCCTCTATTAGAATATCCTTTGTTATTCAATGCGATAGACAGACGTTTCAAAATAGTCTCTGTGACCCATCATACAACTTTGCTTAAATCTTCGCAATTCTTTTCAATCATTGCAAAAAATGTTGTTAAAAAATATTGAAATTCCGAAAAGCTATTCCCTTTGCATACCTAATTATTACTTGTCTATTACTTGTATAGATATTATATAATAGATTAAAATTAATATATATATATATATAATTATTACAACTGTATATTATTATATGATATTATTATTTGTAATTATATAATGTAGGAGTATCTCTTTGTCTAATTACTTGTCTATGAAATTCTAAAAATAGATTGATAAGTACATTATATTATGATCATATTTAAATGATATACATTTTACGATGTTTTAGAAAATAAAGTAATACTTCACGTATTGACATTAAAATGAAAAAAAAAATAGAAGTCAATTGCTTTAAGTGTTATAGCGACCTGAAAAACTTTTAAGAGGGTACCACTCAAGTACTCTTCAGTAAGGACACGAACTTATTCATCAGGAAAGATCGGCCGCCCGAAGGTAAAGGGAAGTAACTACATTTTGCGCCATTTTCAGTTTTTTGCACTATATTTATTAAAAGAAGCATGCGCATATCCTGGTTATTTGAGTTTTCACCTATCTTCTATATCAAGCGAGTTTCAAGACATGCAAAAGGAAGCATCTACATCTAGTTTGTAATAAACCAACAGTAAACGGAAGTAACTACAAATAAGTGAGTTCAGCACAAAGGTAAATGGAAGTAAGTGAAATCAGCCAATCAGATTTATCGAAAAATGTACTTACTTCTCTTTACCTTTGTTAGGAATACAGTCTCTCTATGATAGCAACAGCTGTTTTAGCGCGCACATTTTCGTAGTTCGGAAACTGAAAGAACAGTCTAGTCATGGTGTTTTCCAGAGAAAGATAGATTGTAGAGTTAGCTCCAAAAGAACAAGGTTCAAGTACATGTGATGAAGATACCAATGTTTCAAGTTTTGGAAACTTGCTCGGCAGTGAAATGGTGTTCTTTCGAAGATGAAATTCATTCAGAACCAATTGAGAACTGCCTTAGCTGTTTATTTAGTCGCAGAAAATGTAAATTACGTTTCCTATCCTTTTCCAGAATATGAACCAGTAGATCCATCAAAATCTTTTCCTATGAAAGAAACAAGGAGAAATGAAGCTCCTGCAATTCCCAGAAAGAAAAGATGCCTTACAAAGGAAGAGAGCAAAACAGGGATTCAAGCAAGCATCAATTATTAGAACCAAAGTGCAGCTGCAGGGGAAAAGGCGTATGTCTTTCTAAACATACTGAAGAAGAAAGAAAATCGATCAACAATCAATTTCGGGAAGCGCAAGTGGCTCTACACAAAAATTTCTCAGATACCGGTAAGAAGGAGAACTACAACCACATCTGCATCTTCAGACTGCAAAAGACATTTCAGTAGGCAGTACACCCTTCCGATTCTGACTGCAGGGCATACAACAGTTGGAGTATGCTAACCCTATTTCTTATCAGTCCTAGGATTGACATCTGATAAATGCATTTCAAATGTGTTCCAAGTAATGAATAATCTTATCACTGAAAAGAGGAGCGATCAGACAACAGCAGCCACTACCAGATTCCTTTAAATCCGCCAGACGATCGACGAGGTAGAAATGCACCTCTTAACAAAATTGACTAAGATGTAATTATGGCACACATTATGTCATACAATCCGCAAATAAGTCATTACAAAAGAGATCATGCGCCTAACAGACTTTATCTCCCACGAGAACTTACCATTAATGACATGATAAAGATTAATGCATTAATGAGATGAATTTTTTTGTGAAGACATGACACTTAGCAATGGTAAAGAGAAGCAATTGATCTTACTTCCTTTTACCTTTGTATGCTAGAAAATGCAGATATCGGTAATAAGTAAGTAGAAGGAAGTAACTGCTTTAAAAATTAAAATATATAAATTTCTAACTTTTAAATATTCTATACTTGTTAAAATCAAAACTAAATATTTATGATCGAGAAAATATATGTATCTTATATCACAATGTCCTTGTTTTCCTCAAAGCTGCGTTTTTTGCGTTTTTCTCAAAACAAGTAAAATGTAGTTACTTCCTTTTACCTTTGGGCGGCCGAGATGTCCATCAAGTACAACACAATTACAAATGTGTAAAAACTAAATCGCTTTGTGTCTGACGAATACTATGTAACATGTGAACGACGAAAACGCAGACAATGACTAAACTTACTGTCAGTTCATGAGTTTTGTCTAATTGAAAAATCAGTGTTATGTAGTTTTAAAAAAAATAATTATAATGTATACGACCAACATTATGTTATTTTAGAAACATAAATTAATACAAATAATAGAAAAAGAATGGTAAATAAAGGAAAATAAACATGTTTTTTACGTTTTTCTGCATTATTAAAAGGGTATTAGTCACAAACATTTACTGACTAAAAACATATTCACATATTGTAATAGCAATACAACTTCATGACTCAAAATCACTTTTCAAACATCACACTTGCTACCTTGTATTGAATTAATTTCACTTTATTATTTTTAATTTTAAAATGTTTTTTCTCAATTTCCCCAAACCTTGTACTACTGGACTAATAGCGTTTTGAAAATATACGATTCATTTTTTATTTCTTTTGGTAGATGATAGTCTTTCCCAGCGTTTAGAGATGTTACCAAGATTAAGGAGGTCAGTGGAAGGCGAAACAGGTAAGAGGAATCTTATTTCATATCTTCAGTTATACGCAAAATCATTCTTGTTTACTATTATTTCAAGAAACTATTTTGGGGTTTAATGGAGCTTGGGATTGGACACATACAATCTTTATGGGTTAAGACAAAAAATGTCTATATAAATAACGGTGCTGACTATGTGCATCTTAACCAAAGATGAAGATCTGATTTTTAGCAGTTATCAAATGAGGGAAATGTGGTTAACTTGAATGAATTTCAATTAAATTTTTAAGACCTTTAAGCAACTTTGGCTCAGATCCTAACTTGAATGGCTAATCTAATATATGGTCCCATGGTCACTGACTGACTCACTCACTCATCAAAATAATCAAGCCAAACTACTGGAGCTAGTAACACCAAATTTGTTATGAAAGTGTATGACTATGAGTAGGTAAAGGAAAAAACCCTACATTTTGAAAAAGTCGCCATCTTGGATCCAAAATGGCCACTAAACCCATTCTTGTATGGAACACACAGCCTAAACCACTGGGGCAATTAAAATGAAATTTAGTAGGAAGGTAGAACATTTCTACTAGGCTACGAAAATATTACAAAATATCACAAAAATATTATAAACTATTGAAAATTTCGCCATCTTGGATCAAAAATGGTTGATTTCAAAACTCTATTTTTCATACCGTTTGAGCTAGACACAAAATTTGGTATGGATCACTAATACTTTAGAAAAATATTACAAAATGTTGAAAAAGCCGCTATCTTGTATACAAAATGGCCACCCAAAAGCCCACTTTTCACACCGTTCGATTTAGAGAAATGAAATGTTACATGAAGGTGTACCAATACGAGTAGGTCACGACAATACAAGAAAATGTTCAAAAAGTCACTATATTGGGTCCGAAATGGCAGCCCAAAAACCTATTATTAAAACCACTGAAGCTAGAGAAACGAAATTTCGTATGAAAGTTACATAAAATTGAATTGAAAAATTCTTTATTTAAGGGGGCGAGGTTCAGTCTATGGCTGCTCTGCCACCTAACCCTTGTCCAAAGAATACATCGAGAAAAAAATATATAATAGATAAGAATAAAAAAAGGTTACAAAATCAATTCTACTCAGTATACTTTGCAACAGTCTTATAGCATTGTGGGGACAGGTTTGAATCAGGAAGGTAAGTTGGCAATCACAATCGCGAGTGACAGCCATGGGGGAAAATAATGCTTGAACGAAAGAATTTGAACACTGATCTTTAGCTGAGTATTAGGAATGAGCTCGCTTCGTCTCAAAGTGATGGATGATCTATCCAAATTAATGTTTCATGCTTTATATCTTTCAGGGC
The DNA here is from genome assembly GCA_022664845.1 of Lepisma saccharinum. NCBI lineage: Eukaryota > Metazoa > Arthropoda > Insecta > Zygentoma > Lepismatidae > Lepisma > Lepisma saccharinum. Next base: position 24,551 of record JAGDQP010006495.1, on the reverse strand, counting down.
AACGTGAACCAACTTTAGTTTGACAATGTCTTTCACCACATGAAAACATCCTAATGACGAGACTAACCGTTTGAAATTACTACTTTCTGCGACATTACCTGAAACTGAACCCGGTACTATATATTGACTGTACAGCAAGAAAATAACTATTCACCAGGTACATTTCGATGTATATAAATGAAATATTTTGCTACCACTCTGCAATTAAAAATTCCGAGATTGGTAGAAGATCAAACGGGTTGAAGTAAAACGTTACGTCCAAATACTTTAACGTAACAGACGAGTACTTTTGCACATAAATACCACAGGAAAAGAATATATTTTGTCCATTTTCTTGATTATACGGGAGAGCATGTTAAAAAATAACTTTCAAAATTTTGTAACCGATCTGAGAGTTAGATGCCTAAAGATCATAAATAAATAATAATAATAAAATAATCAACATTTCGCAAAGCAGAAATCAAATAAAGATTTCCTTATAATGGACGGACTATGCATATTCTTTTCTTGCATAATAAGTTGTTAGAAAGATCATTCAAAGAACAAACAGATGGCACGCTCATCTCAATTTAAAAAAAGAAATGGACATAGCACGTTCTTTTCCTGTGGTCTTCATAATGCTATTACGTTTGTTTATGCACTCAGGATATATCATTATCCTTTTAATAAAGAGCATTTTTATTTGCATTGTTCATAATTATTTACTGCTAGATAGTCCTTTTTTGATATATTATATTCTTAATTTAGTGTTATTTAATGATTAACTGGAATAGTATGATGCAAAATATTTTATGAAATTATTATATATACTTCAGGTTAAATTCTAAACCGATCAGTAGGAGAGAGCTCTCATCCAAATATCGTTTCTAACAAGTGCATCCCATCCTCGTAGTTGATTCGTAATTGACTAAATATTACCACATAATTGTCAACATATGAATTGTATGCATAGTATAATATTGGGCCACAGCCCTGCCTAGAAAATCGGTGGATGGGCTCAGCCATCCCGAGTCCACGTAATTCCCACAAAAAATTGTTCAACATAGCAGGCAAAGAGGTGATCAACGAAAGCCACTTCAGTATCAAATGTAGTTTAGCTGAGGTACCCTTATTCACATAGGAACTGAAACAACGAAATGCCTTTAATTATACTATTATATTCCATCTGATTATTACAGGACAACAAACAATGAAAAAACTAAAAAAAATAAAAAATCCGTTCCTTTCTTTACACAACAATGGCGATAAACCTATAAAAACTAATGAAAGCTACACGATGAGTCTTACTCATTATAGAAATATAGACATTCTCTTATCTCTTCCACAGTTACAGATGATTCTAAGAGCACAGATAAAGAGCAAGATGGGAAGATGAATACTGGAAATGAGGACCATTCTTTTACAGTGGCACCAGTAAAGGAATCAGAAGGTGAAGAAGACCCTCGGGGTTTACCTAGTAACAACATGAACACACTTTTACCTATAAACAGAGGTATGTTTCAGTCGGAATAACAATTTTACAGTAGAGATTCATCCACTCTAAAAAGTGCATAAATTTAGATACGGAAGACGGATCGACTGGCCCAATACAATTAAGCTGGGTCAACTTGACGCCGGTTTTCGATTAATCTTGCCTGGTGAATTAGGATTTACTGGTTGGTCTATGCCTGGGTGTGTGGAAGCAAAGAATGGATGAAGATCTAGCTAAGGAAGAGAGGAGGAAGATTTTAAATAATGTATTGTACGGAACGTGACGTTCAGTTGTTTTTTTAAATCAATTTCACCTTCCTGGTGATCATGCCTTGTGCTGGCTACAATTTCAGGTCACTTGAAGTAGACTCGTCTCCTGTATCGAGATCCATGTAAAAATTGCAAGTATTGACCGATATTACAAAGAAATTGATGGTACTTCGTACACACTGAAGTAATTCCATTTCCGACATACATTTCAGAAACTTTAATAACTAGTTAATATGATGTCAATAGAATAAGCACGTTATAATAGTTTATTAAAACTGATAAGTAGAAATTAGTACATGTTTATCTAGAAGTAGTACATTGTTGTATGATTGAAACAATTATTTGTGAGGATACAAACGCAACATTATTGACTCCTAGCTGAAAAGTGTAGAAGAATAACTTTATGTTAAGGGTTACACTCAATGGTTTCTCTGCATAATGTTCAGTTACGGTGTACATCCCGCATTTATGTTTGTCAAGCTCCGGTACGTTAGCTATTGTCGTGTACACGTGTTTAGGGAAAATACGGACAATTTGGGGTTTACTGGAAGGGGATCTAGAGCCCTGATTATATAGTAAAGTGGACAAATGTACTTGGGCACAGTAAAAGGTGCATTACTAAATGTATCTAATACCTTATGCCTGTTTTCATAAGAACCATTGATAGTAGGAGCTACCAAACACAGAAATAGTACTACCGTTCTGTAGTAATGCAGTTTTGAACTTGACTTTTACTAAGCATATGCCCACATTTACAGGAATTCTCAAAAGCTATATTTTTAAGCCACAAACCCACCTACAAAGTTTTACTGCCATATTAAATCTTTTTCATAGTTGAATACCCTTATTTAAATAGTTGAATATAAGATATTTACGCACAAAATGGTCCGCAGTTACTCAGTGGTAGAGTGCAAAGATGTCCATTTTGGCCTGACCTCCACTGCACGTCCCTTCCAGCTCTGATCTGGCCCTCCACTTCCACTCCACATCACCCTCCAGGTTCGAGAGTGAGGGGGAATTATGTTGAGGGCCACCTCCGGAGGGATGGACACCTTTGGTAGAGTGCTCACCTCTAGTGCGTGAGGTCCTCAGTTCGACCTCTGCTTATTCCACTTTGACTTCGTGGTGAGCAAACAACACATGCGTGGGTTTTCTCGAGGTTCTAACGTTTCCTCCCACATTCCTCATTCCACTAATTCTGCCATCATCATGCAGCCAGTCTGACCCAAATTTGTTCAAAGCACTTAAATTAAATTAAAATTTAATAACACACAAAAGGCAAATTTGAAGACACGACCAATAACAGATTGGATAATGTAAATTATGTTAGCTCTTGCCATATAAAATATGTTTACGTATGGGTGCGTCCTTTAAGAACCTTATCTTATTACTAACAAAAATAAATAAATAAATGATATTGTCGTTGCAGAATAGTGTACTTTAGCTTCCTCTGAACATTTCGGCAGGTTGTGTCGGATAGCTCGTAGCTTCCTCAGGAAATATGTATCGATATTTTCGTTAGGATATTGCTGAACTTGGTGTATTTCGATTTCAGCTTTATAAGCTGGCAAGCGAGGTCTACAAAGGTTAGATAATTTCTCCTTTAATTCCTCGTAGCTCAATTCAGTGAATTGGTTTAGAGTTTGCAACTGAAACACCAAATCTAACGCTATTTCAGACAGGTACATTGGCAAAATGTCCTTCTTTTTGTCATCGTCCCAGTTTTGTAAGAGTGCTAGATGTTCAAAGATCATGAAAAATCTATCTGGGTCTTCAGTTATTTGGCCTGTGAATTTCGTTAAGTGCGGTAAATTGAAAGATGGTTTTGTAGCCATATTGTCTTCTAAATCTGATTCGGAGTCTGAATTTGAATTTAATTTATTGCTTCTTGCTCCCGAACGAGTCACTGGCATTTATTTTTCCAATTATAGGGTGGGTGATTTTACTCTGCTTTAGTTTACTAAAAAAGACAATTGAAATCATGAATAGCATACTAAAACATACCTTGTATTTGTTCTCCAATCCGTCCCTTGGTGTAGATGTCCTCCTGGTGTAGATATCCTCCTGGTGTAGATGTCTTCCTTGTATGGATGTTGAGGAGGGTAGGAAAAAAAATGAAATGTAACTTGGCGATTCCAAAATTCCTTTGTTTGCTTTCCACTTTCTCACTAAACACTGTTTTTTTTTCTATCCGCACTGAGTTCGGCACCGACACCACGTTATGATCCTTTTATTGGGTCATATAATATAGTAGGTAGAGCAGGATCGTGTTGTACTCAATGCGAATAAATGATACTAGGTTCGTGTTTAGCCGACACCTTTTATTACAAAGTTTCCAATATAGATATAAAGTTTCCACAATAAGTAATATAATACAAGTTCCACTATAAGTAATATACAATATGAGTATCCACAAGTCCGAATTATAAGTATAGCTAGTTGTTTCCAACTTGTGTTCTTTTGTCGCTATTTTACTAAGTAAGTCACTTCTCCTAATGTGTTCTATCCTTGATAGATTCCGTACCAGGTCTCAGGTATTATGGTATTTTACTGCTAGGTGTAGACCCCGTACCGGGTCTCAGGATTTAGAAGGGAGAAGTGACCACTTGATTGTGATCTCGATTCTGTTTATCGGTCCTTTTTATAAGGCCTTCTTCTTCTTCCTCTGGAGGTGTGACCTAATGTTTCTTTATTCCACCGCCAGAGGTTTGTTGTTGTCTTCTGTTAGTGTTGACATAAACACTTTCTTGTGTTTATGTCACACTCACTTATTGACCTACTTGCTGTCCCATTACGATATTGTCGTTGCAGAAACCGAATACAGTTAGCTGAATTAAAAAAATAAATAATGTGCGTTATAATCCATCACGAATGTCTTCATTTCTTAGTGCGATTTATTTCTATGCTACTCTGTTGTTTGGTTCCAGGAGTCCTCTGTCCACCTGGAGCTCGTTGGAAAGTTCCCTGCAAAGATTGTTTCTGTGATCAAAATGGACAAGCTTTCTGTAGAGCTGAGGATTGTTCAACAGTCCGTAAGTGTTTAAGACTAGTTTCAAACATTCAAACAAGTCAAAATATTGAAAAATAAAAGATCATTTAATTGTCTATTAGCAGTCTATGGAGAATTCTGAAATCCGAGTTTTTATAACTTACGATTTTATGAACAATTTTATGAAGAAAAGAGTGGTTAAAAGATTGTTGTCTCAAATATGGAGGGCACAGGAAAAGAATGTGCTGTGTCCATTTTATTGATTTTACAGGAGAACGTTTTAAAAGTTCAGAATTAGCATTGCGTTTACCTGAACATCAAATAAAGATTAGCTTGTAGCAGTGGGACTATGCATGCTATCTTTATGGATGATAGCTTGTTCAGAAGGCCCTTCAAAGAGTGGACCTTATCTCAATTTCACCAAAAATGGACATAGCACGTTCTATTCCTGTGCTCTTCGTATGTTTTCTGTTAACTTGATTGAATTTGAACTGGATTTAGCTTCTTCGTTTAGGTTAACCGATGAACGAAATAATTATCTTTGTTTTCATTTACAATGTCAAGGATTGACAACGAATTGAAACACTGAAGAAAATGAATTTAGTTGTTTATAACAGTTGTATTAAACTTATGAGAGTAAACAACTATTTAAAAGTCTACTAAGAAATAAATATTTTTAAAATCAGTTTATTTCTTTTATTATTGCTTTAGGCTTGTTTTATAATGCGTATTAATCCTGTTTTAGAAGCATTTTCTACCTTTTATTTATATAAACTTTTATTTTGCTTATTACGTTTAGTTGTTATCCATAAAATATGCAAGTTTCAAAGATAGTATTTGATAAATTTCCAGATTCTCGACTTCCACGAAGAATTCCATTTCCCTCTGAAATTGAACCTGGTATTACTCCTACAATGCAACCTTTTCGTAAGTATTTCATTAGTCGTTTCTGAGAGCTAGAATTGTTTATAAACTCATGAGTTTGTTTTATATTAAATGCAACGTTATAGGATTCATTTCATGGACGTGGGTTGGATTATATCTCAGCGATGTCCTTTTTCTGTATTAGTTCCGCTATCCGCCACCATATAGAGGAGCGCTGCTCTATGACTACTATATTTTTGAGGAGCCAACCACGAACATTAGCTATACGTATACACAGTAGGTAATTCAGTAGCAGTATACTGAACATAGGACAAATTGCTAAACTATTTCTCTGTGAGTGCTTAAAAGTTTACTATACTGGCACATTATCGTACGGTACCCTAAATTGCATAATTATGTATAAAAAGGAATTTTGAGTCTTTTGGAAAGCAGTGAAAAATAGTTATTACTATTTAGCCCATAAGGCAATAGATGTCGTAGGTAGCAAAGTCTACATTATTATTACAATTATTTTTTCTGTTAAGAACTACAAAAACTTTTAATTTAAACAAAATTAATTTATTAGGAATTCTCTTGTATTGAGCCAAAACTCGATAATTTATGGAAATAATCTATAACCCCGGACTTTTCTCGACCCCGGACGCTAGCCCGGACTGTCGGAGCTAAACTCGTACATATGGTAGCCATAGTACTGCTCTCTACCTTCCCGTCAGTTGTTCGTTGATCACTAGACGTGATGTGGTTTTTGCAAGAATGTAAGCATAACCTATTTTGAAATCAACAGCAAAATTGACAGCCACCGTAACCGGGACTCGAACCCGGATCTCCTAGTTGCCGCCTAGGTATGCTACAATTACACCACCAGAGTACGGCCAAATCTCTGTGTAGTATATGGAGTGTCCCTCTCACCTAGACACTCTTCCAACTCCATTGCTGGTTACGAGGCCCGGGGATTTTTAGTTGAGGAATCTTTCTGCTATCATGCAGTACGAAAGAATAAATGTTATTACCTTTGTCACAAGTAAACTTGTGTATGGCAAATGTTTCGTATTCGTAACCAGCAGTGGAGTTGGGAGAGTTATTAGGCGAGAGGAACATCCCATATACTACACAGAGAATTGGCCGTGCTGTGGTGGTATAATAGTAGCATACCTAACCGGCAACTGGGAGATCCGACCAGGGTGGATGTCAATTTTTCTGCGTTGATTTCAACATTTACCATACACAAGGATATTTGTAAAAAAATGTATTAACATAACTTATATTGTTTTATAATTTCGGGTTCGGTAGAAAGTATCCCCATTTCTAAGTTTCATTTTGTCTTCATTAAGAGGGCTCCTCGCTCCAACCCTCCGATTTTAAATATTTTTCAAAATATTTCAAAAAACTAAGAGCGCTATCAATAATGTAAGTTCATAGCGCACAAGAACTTACAAATTACTATGAAATACAATGAACAGCGAACTCGAAATTTTGTCGATTGATGAGTGCGGAGACTTCAATTAAATAATGACGTCATAATCTTTGAAAAAGTATCACTTATCAACGGACCAGATCTCGAGACCGCTGTCCATTGTATTTTATAGTAATTTTCAAGTTGTAGTGCGCTATGAACTTACATTTTTGATAGTACTCTTAGTTCTTGAAATATTTTGAAAAATGTTAAAAATGGAGTATTGGAGCGGGGAACTCTCTTAAGGAACTGTAAAAGGTATGTTTCAAAATTTCTTAAAATTAACCTTGCTGGAAATAACGCGTTAACGTCTATGTTCTATTAGCCTAATTTCCCGCCTTTTGATACTGGGTTAAGAGATTTCTCACCCCATGTGAGGTGTCGAATCGAAAAAACTAAATCGTTACTAATGAATTGACAGTCATGCAAAATTTAGTTAACCCGGTAAACTTCATTTTCCTACCTGACAATCGTGATCTCTTAACTGACTTTACATGTCAACAGCTTCGCACCCCGTAAGAGTGCTAGGGGTGTCTTACCTCCAGAATATTTCTTTCCAAGTTTTAAGTGATATGTGTACCAAGTTTGGCTGAAATTACTTTAGGCATTCCCGAGATACGCTGGAATAAACAGACCTACATCCATTTTTACAGATTTTTCTTTAGTTCGCAATGGTTCGTGGTGTCCTCAAATCTTGCAATGTTAATTTAACTTATTTTCCGACGTCATCAAATAATGAAATTTTGCACGGCGACGCAAGTCCGGTGACGATCCAATATTGCATTGTTACTTTCATACATTTCTATATATTTATATATTTTAATGATACGAACCCAAAGTACTCTATATGGAATTGCTCCGCCATGCATGGGATTTGAAAGTAAATGGGCCCACCTGTAAGGCAAATACAAGTTAGTAAATGGGGACCCTTTTCATATCCTAATTAGCATGCAACTTGGGTATGCAGCGGGCCGATAGCGACAATTCTGTGCTGACCCATAAAACTAATGCTATCTAAATCCCAAGGCAAAAGGAATACCTGAAATAAAACAATAGGTTCACTTGATGACCTATTTATTACTCAGGCCGAAACCCAAGAGAGAATCGCTGACACTGAAGACGCAGGTTCTTTTATAGTCTGCTAATATGGCGGTAAGAAGGCTTCCGCCGAAGCAAAATAGTTTTATTACACACATTTCACCTTTAGAAATATTTAAGAAAATAACAAATTACATCAAAAGCTTCCAAATTAATTATACAATTATTCAATATTTTAATATTTCTTAAATTTCGTTTCTTTATTTTGTAAGTAGTTCGAGCGCGAAATAGCAATTTCGTGTCCTTGCACCAAGTAATACGGTTTTTCTATACACACTCATATTGCTTAAATAATAATTTTGGCCCAAAATCTTTAAATGTTAATTTTGTTTTCTTTTCTTTTAGATATATCGAAAAGTCTTTAATATGGCAAAGTATTCAACAGTAATTTTGAGCAAATAGATTTTCTGTCTGATTTACAATAGATTTAAACGCCGAAAGGGTGAATCTATATAAATAATTTCGAGAGCGACGTAGGCAACAAATTAATGACAAAGTGTGGCACTCGCGAAGCACGAGGGACGTCACATTAAAAACATATTGAATTATTTTTTTTAATATTGCGAACAAATACTAGCCTGCAACGATTTAGCGTTTGACTGGTTTCAAAATAAATTAGGATATGGGTAAAAATTGTGGAAAAAAAACTTTTTAAAGGCATCGTTTTCTTAAACAATTCGTAGTAAAAGGAAAAAGAAATGTTTATGCACGACTAAAAAGAAAAGCATGCAGTACGCCAAATGAAGGATTTAGAAAGTGACTGGATATGAGAGCGCGCCCCATGATTTTCTTTTTAGTCATGTATAAACAAAATAATTTTTTTACTTTTTGGTACGAATTGTTTAAGAAAAGTATGTCTTTAAAACGTTTTTTATTATTTTTATAGTGAAGATAAAAAAATACATTCCCCAGAAAAGCGTAAAACAAATTTGATTCTCAAATTTTGTATAGAATACTAAGTAGTACTTAGTTTTTGAGTGGGGTAGATAATACCTCACTTCCATGTTAGTGCGACAAATTTCGTCTGTACCAGGTTACGGGTTAAGGTAAGAAGTAATTTACTCAGAACATGATTTAAAACGCAATTAACATGATCAATTTACTACGTGCTCAGTTAGAGATCACCAGAAGGAAACCAGTTTGAAAATGATATCGTAATCATTCATAGAAGTAATTTTTTTCACTATTGAGCAAGATGCAACAGCCCTGCAAAAATTCCTAAAGGATCCATACTAACAAAATCTTATGATTATTAACATATCCTCTCTGATAAGTAGTTCCACAGTGGGACCATGAACGACTTTCATGGTGAGGACCGAAGCTTACATATATTTTCTCGCAGTTTGTAACAATTTAGATCTTGGCCAAATTTAACAATTTGAAGAAAGAACAACAATACCTCATAAAAGTTCCATAGCAATCAATGTAATAGCCTGATTGATTGTGAATACGTTTTTCAGGATTAGAAATCCACTTTGACTAAGGTAATTTCTTCAGTACAAACAAGGTACAGTTCAGTATAAGTATGATTTCGAATGTCGAAACAACGAAAATAGGTGGTTGTTGCCAATAGTCTGCCAATGCTCAAACATAACCACAATTCCATGCTGTCGGATAGAAGAGCAAAACGTTCATCTGTAATATATGGTGAATATACTAGTAACTCGATCATTTGCAGTTGCTAAAGTGTTAGAAGGGTATGCGGCAATAACGATGAAAGTCATTCCTAAATTTAATTTTAGGTTTATTGCCATCTTGTAGTATAGCTACATAAAGATTATAAGACTGTGAAAAGTAAACGTCGAAGAAACAATCGAAGTCCACGTAATTCAGGCAAATACTTTGGAAAAATGACCAGAGTCACTTCGTTTCTCTAGAAGAACGACCAGAGCGCGTCCACATGTACATTTTGCTATTTTTAATTGTGTCCATATGTACATTTCCCTATTCCTACTGATGTTGATTGTGGCGTCTCCGTACGCCACCAGGAGTCTTCTGTGGATCTCTAGAACCTAACATCCCTCTTTTTCTAGGAATGCAATCACTGCTTTATGGTTTTTTCTGTCATTCATGTTATTTACATAAGAATTTGAAAGTAAAATATTTTCTACATTATTAATATATGATAGTGCATGCCATCACAATTTTATTGAAATCAGTTGAAAATTACAGAAGTTACGAAGGAGGAGTGTGACCTTTCAGGTGTCTCTTTGCATATTCTTCCTGATTTTGAAGCTAGCATTATTTTGATTTCAAGTTAGTGATATAGGTAAGATGATAATTAATTAAAATGAAATATCTACACGAGTTTTAAGTTCTATATACACGTGCAAAGGACTGTTAAGTATTTATAGAACGACTTCCATCAGACAAATGTTCCTTTGCCAATAATTCACTTCTTTACAGAAAATCCTGAGTTAGTGAGCGAAGACTTCAACCCAGGAATCGAAACTGTTATAAAATACTATGTTCCAAATTCAGGTAATAGTGAGTTAATTTATTTTGTTTTTTGTTTAGTATTAAATTGTCTTTCTTTCATTGTGTCTATACATGGATTTAGATACGGGAGACGGATCGACTGGTCCAATACAATTAAGCTGGGTCAACTTGACGCCGGTTTTCGATTAATCTTGCCTGGTGAATTGGGATTTACTTGAGTCTTATTGGTTGGCCTATGCCTGGGTGTGTGGAAGCAAAGAATGGATGAAGATCTAGCTAAGGAAGAAAGGAGGAAGATTGGAATATTTTAAATAAGGTATTGTACGGAACGCGATGCTCAGTTGTTTTTTTAAAATCAATTTCACCTTCCAGGTGACCATGGCTTGTGCTGGTTGTGGGTAACTAGAAGTAGATCCGTCTACCATATCGAGATCCATGGTGTCTATAAATTCAGAGAGTAACACAACGTTATTCTCAGATTGCATTGAACTTTACAACAAAGTTTGAAAATTGTTTCTTTCTCAGTGATGAATGAACATTGATCATATTATTAAAAGTTGAGATCATTATTAAATTATGAATTTAGCACGTGACGTATGGAGGTGTTTATAAATCTAGTATGTTGTTCCAAATCTGAGGTAACAAAATTTATTTTACGTCAGGATTTCAAGTTTATGCACAGTGGACGGAAACAAGGTTTTCCAACCAGATTATATTTATTTTTACTTATTATTTATTCTTCTCTTGTGAAACTATTTTAGGGTATCTTTTTAGAAAATATGTTATACTCTTCATTATAAGTAATTCACACTGAAATTGACCGATATATCCAAATCAAATTGACCAAAGGGTTATTATCTTTAAAAACTCACCTGATTTTTTGAAAAAATACGTTCCGTTTTCTCACCACATTTTTTTTGCGTGAAGTTATTGGGTCTTGGGGTGTTAGGCGGCTCTTGCTAAATGCTTTCGTGAATTTCGTAACCAGATGGATTACTGCGCATAAATTCAAAAGTTAGATGTACAGTGAAAATGGTTTAAACTAAAATTAAAAAAAAAAATCTTATGCGTGCACCAAGAAATAATTTACTTTGAAATGAGATGTCAGCATTCTCATTTAATTAAAAAATTATTAGAGCATGCTGGATTGGAAATAAGATCAGTATTCTCATTTGAAAACTGACGTGTTCTCATTTTCTATTAAATTAGAATGATGATATCTCATTTCTAAGAAAATTATTTCTTGGTGCACGGATAAAAGAGTTTTAGGTAATCTTTTATATATAACCCGAAATATGTGTGACACAATATTGTCATACATTGTACATGGGTACATTATGATCCAAGATTTCTTTGTACAAAAATATGTCGTCATATTTCGGATTAAATATAAAATATTACCTCAAACTCTTTTATTCGTCAATGCCACTTGTGTCCCGTGACTTATGGACTCCTCATACATTTTATTAATACGGTTTAATTATGTTGTGAATTTCTTCTTGCCGTATTGTAAAAGAATCCTTTCAATACGTTTAAGTTCCCTGTGGTCAGCGTGGAATAAAAATAAAACTGAAATTTTCAGAACTTTATTTAGCCCTTGTACATTAAAATTCTATCTCTCCTGCGGAGAATTTGCTTTTTCTTCGTGCTGGTATTACGTAAAAAGACGATTCTTCAAGTGTCATTAAAAAAGCAAGTCGAAAATTATAATCAAGGTGTAAATTAGTAAAAAGGAAATTATATGTTATAAAGATAGATACAAATAAAAGTGAAGGTTAAATCATTAAAGGTTAAAAAGGTATAAATTAAGAAAAATAAATAAAAATTAAAAAAAAAATTCTCAATAAGGAAAAACATTAATATTAAGAAATGCTCATGATGACAATGAAAATGGAGAAAAAAAATGGACAGTGTGCTTGGTTTAATGAGTGTGCCATTAAGGCTCAATGCAAGTAGGCTTTCCCCGGATTTTTCATTACACGTTAATAACATGGAGCGCGAAGTTGTATTTGGGTTGGGACAATAGTTTGAACTAGGAGAGATCATTGCATAGTAGTTGCACCTAGTGACCGAGGTGTGTACTATCTGCATCAGGTTTCTGCTTACTACTCTCAAAAGATGGCAACACAATCTACTCAGTCTACACCTGTTCATAATGAATTTAGAGCCGCGGTATCCTTATTTTTCGGAAATGAAGGCCGTGGTGGCTGAATGGTGGAGCGTTCACCTATGGTGTTTGGGATCATCGGTTCGATCCCTGCTCGCTCCTTATGGGTTTTGTGGTGGACTAACACCGTGTGCATGGGTTTTCTCGGGGTTCTACCATTTCCTCCCACTTTCTTCATTCCACCAATTCATCTTATCATCGTCCATCCGGCCAAAGCAAAAATTGCCTAAAGGCCTCACAAACTAAATTTAAAGTAAAGCTCTTTGGAAAATAAAAAAAGGCAATTGTTTCTTAATCTTTGTCAATATTTCTACATCAGGAAGCAATATCTTATAATGTGTTGGTAACACTGATGTTGTTAGTGGATTGAACTGTAGACTATATAGTAAATACAAATAATCAAAATGTCGCTCAACAACTTCAAGCACAACCAATATTGCAAAGAGCAGCCCTTCTACCTCTTCGGCGCTACTGGGATTAAAAAGCTTCCTTCTGGACGTGGACACGTGCTTCTCGAATAGGAACAAAGTTGGCCGAAGTGCTTGTGTTTTGTCAGCGGATAGAAACATTATGTTCTGATTCAAGTAACAACTGTAAAAATTGCAACATGCTTTAGTACACACTTCTTCTGTAAGATGGCGCGACTATAGTTCAACATTGTTCCCCTCTACAGTTCGTATGTGTAACTCCTTGAGCTGTTTATCCATTAGACTCTTATCATTCCTGTCAGTCGTTCAAATTTCAGTGTTGCTGAACATAAATTAATTTTTTCATGGACTAAAATGTGTTTTCTGCTTCAATAAAGATACTAACAGTATTTTATTATTGTGTACCAAAGTGCCTGCAAACAATAAATTTACTGCTAGCATTTCTTTAAAATTAGTTGTGCTAACTATTGAAGTACGAAACGAAGCTAGAGAAAGTTTTCTGCTCACCCGCATTAAAATGTGAATAATTGACGTAAGACCAAAATGGCGGGTGAGTCTTAAAGACGATACAGAGATAATGGTATCTTGGTCAGTATGGAAACGTTTTCTAGTATGAATTTGTGAAGGCCTATCTTTAATAACAATATATTCTGATTAATCCTTACAGAAGTGATGAACTGGTTAATTAGTTTTGGAAAATGGATTCTACACATAGGTAAGTGATCCTTTTATTTAACTCACCTTATTCTGCTGTATAAGCAATAATGACCTTGACTTGTTAATAATTTGAAGCATTAGTACTAATTTCAGGAGAAGAGGAGCGAACGGAGAGACCAAGGACTCTATTACAGATACCATTCTAGAATTATGGTACATAAAACTGTCTGTAGTGGAAAATTGAGTTTTCGAATGATACCCATCTCGTCTGATAAAGCATCTTATTTAGGATTCATATAAACATTTTAGCAGTTGAAGGCTAGAGGGTCAAGTATCCGATTTAAGATTTATACGTAAACTAGTTTTTAACCTGACCACACCAGGTTTTGTTAGGCATTATTTACGTAAGGATATTGTTGTGAAATAGCAGATAACACTTCCCCAGGATACCTGTGATTGTTTCATTTCAGGCTTTGGGAGTTGTTTTGAGTAGTGAGAAAGAGACGATTGTAAATGATTCATTTCTCATCGTAATCATTTCTTACCTACCGTTGAATATTCTTGCCGATTTTCAACTTTCTAGGGCAACGGGAAGTGAAGTCTCGATTTGTCTCGATTTCCGGGGTAAGGTTTTAACGGAATAACTGAAATCCCGTACTTAACGAAATAATTGATTTTTTTATTTTTCCCACACTTAACGGAATATGTGCAAATGAATATTGGAGTACTCAACGGGATTATTCGGGAATTTAATTGCATTTATAATTTTTTGTTATAATTCTCACCTGCCTGTGAATCTGCATGCCGAATTTCAACTTTCTCCCCGCACACAAAGTAACATTTCGTAACCATGATTATTGGGGTTATAACAGTGTTATGGGGATGTTTCCAGTACAATTGCGATTTTAAAAAAACTTTCCCTGTAATTACACCCTTCCCACAAATCTTCATGCTGATTTTCAGTTTTGTAGTTGAACGGGAAGTTCATTTTCAACTTCCGAGGGTATTGGGGGTACTTAACGGTAAAATTGCATTTTTAGTTTTTCCCTGTAATTCTAACCTGCCTGCAAACCTTCATGCAAAATGTCGACTTTCTAGCCCAAAGGAAGTGTATGTTCGATACCCGGGGGTATTGAGGTACTTAAAAGTGTAATTACATTTTTTGAACCTTTGCTGCAAATCTATCCTGCAAACAAATGTTCATACCAAATTTCAGCTTTCCAGCCCAATAGAAAGTACATTTTGAATTCCTGATATATTGGGATATTTAATTGTATTATTTGGCTCGTTAACAGTGTAATTGTATTTCTACGTTTTGTTATAATAGCAACATGCGCACTAACCTTAATGCAGAATTTCACCGTTCTAATGCGGCGATAAGTATATTTAGGATCCCTGGGATTTCGGAGTACTTAGCGGTTTTATTGGTGTATTTAACGGTGTTATTACATCATTAAAAAAAGACGTCTAATTTCAACGTACCCAGGAACCTTTGAATTTAACTTTCTAACTCAACGGAAATTGTATATTCAATACCTCCGGGTTAAAGGGGTACTTAAAGGTGTGGCTGTGTTTTTAAATCGTTCTTATATTCCCTACTTAAAGTAAAAGCTTCAAGTTCATTACTGAATTGTATTTCAAGCTATTTTGGTGTGCAAATGGTGCTTTAGCGTGGTGAAGCTAAGTATTTGCTTTGCTTTCGTACTTCTGGTGTTAAGGTTCTGGAAAGAGAGTTCATATGCCTATGACTGCAAATATAATTTAGTATTACAATTGAATCATTTCTTTAAAACAAATCGCTATCAGTCAGTGTTTACGATTTTGTTTGCGGATTCGGAATCCTTCGCTGTAAACACATCTTTCAGTGCAGACATCCACTACCTTTTACTCCTTTTTATAGGGTAAAATAGCCTTGAATTTTTCGTTTAGTGCAGAAATCCGAGAAGCGACATCAGATAGCAAGTTTCTGCAATAAACTAATTTTCATTAACGTCTAGTAAAAAAAAAACAAAAAAAACACACATACACAATGGTGGTGTTTCTAATAAACCTTTGTCGCAGGTGAGATTTCGCTTTTAAAAAATAAAGGTAGATATCGTTTTGATTTTGACTGATTTGTTCTTGTAAATTCAAAACGGAGTTGTTAGAAGCAAGTGAATTGTAATAAATGAGTATGTTTAAGTTAACCTGATTTTTCTTCGAATTGAAATTACTGATCGCACACTGATACCATCAATAACATCATGTCGAAACAGACCCTGAAATTTGGCTAAGACAACACGCGTCCTATAGAAAAGTCATTCACAAAAATACATGCCCAATTTAACATTAAGGTGCTGAAATAGTACATTAATATTGGTGCGGATAATACATAAAGTGTGTATTTTATCATTCATTCAACAGAAGCCACTTCTGCTTCACTTTCGACCTGGAATGAAACACTGCCGAGTTGTAGCATCACTTACCACACTAGATAACTCCTTGCCAGGGAAGTGTTTAGGGTATTTTGACCCCCAAAATGGAAAATATGCCAAATTATATGGATTTTACAAAACATATATGTAGTACGTCTCTGGCGAGGAGTGCTGTGGTGCAGAAAGTGACGTTATAACCCAGCAGTGTTTTATACGATGATGATAGAGGAACAGAAGTGACTTTTGTTGACTGAATGGTAAAATAGACACTTTTTTGTACACTTCGTACCCGGTACCCTTCTGTTAAATTGTTTGTTTATGACATTTCTATTGGACATAGATTCTCCTAGCAAGGCTTCAATGTACGTTTCGATATGATCTCATTGACCGCTTTCTTATCAGCTCCAAATGCAAATATTAGTGAGTCGATTAACTTCGGGGTCCTATTTATACGATTTAAAAATCATGGAAAGGCAATATCAATTACAATGTACGGACGAACACCAGATCTTTTTCGGGGTGTCATAATTTTCTTTTCCCATCTGTAAGTTGAAATGGGAAATGGCTAACACATGTTTGAATGATTTTTTAACAGGACGAGGAGATAGCCGAGAAGCTGCAGTGCAAGCAGCGAATTACCTACTTGGAAAGGCAGCTGAAACTGGTGAGTTGAAATGTTCGAATACAGCGTAATTGTATGTAAAGGTTAGAGAAAACCGGATATTTCTTACAATTATTTTTCTTATATAAACTGAAATTTTCAAAACTATTTTAAAAGTTGTTTTCATTTAAAATGTACTAACTTTTAGTCAATGTACTAACTTATAGGTTCGGTTAGGTTAACTTTAATATAGAAAAGACGCAAACTTGAGGCGGAATCCTTGTAGGTTTTCCCGCCTATTTCGTTTAAGGCCCCATTATTCAAATCTGAGTGCAGCGGAAAGAGACAATATTTTTCATAAACTGAAGTTCGTTTGTTACGTAGTTCAATAATGAAGACTATTAGCCTTAAATAAATAACATAAATGTCAAAACTACAACTAAAAGTCCAGGGAAACGGGTGATGTCCATGAAATTTGATTTGTCGGAAAATGCATTTTAAATTCTAACTCTCTCATTTACTCCCATTTATATAATTTTCTAACAACCGTTAAAACTTGTGGATTATTTCTGCTTTTGGAATGGAACATTCCTAGCGAATAGCTGCTATTATATAGTACTTCTTAGGGGTGAAAACACATTTAAAACATGGATATTCTCTATTCTTTCATTGAACTCTTCGTATGTCAGAACACTTTTCGGACATTTCAGTGTATGTATACATTTTCATGTAAGCTAGAGTGAATCAAGAGACAATTTAGTAGCTTAGGAAATGAACCTCCATCATATTAGTGGCTATTCATTGATTTAATCAATTGAGCTATTAACATCATAGTAATTCGTCACTTTCCTCGGCATATTTTGAACATAATCTTTAATGGATACATATAATCACTCCTATTTTTTTCGTGAAACATTCCTATAAGAAACTAGACAACCATACCTGCTTTAAAATTTGCAATAGCTTTCTAATAATAATAATAAAAAAAACAACCAACATTATGTTTTCAGGAATAACAAAATTAAAAAATAGAAGCCTCAAACAAGGTTCGAACACGCTTCTTTAGTTAAAAGTCCAGCTTCCTACTGACTGGACTAATATGCCAGTGATAAACCATGAGTTGAAAACAGTATAGAGGGTCAGAAAGACATTACCCAAAGCCCTTAAACATAAAACAAGATACTCCCATGACTTAATCCATGCGATGCGACACTGTATATTTGTCAATTAGGGATCGCAATTATCATTTACTGAAAAATAGCTCATTATTTCGCTGAAGCGCGTGATCAAAATGGGGGCAGAAAACACGAATAGAATTTCATGTTTGATTACGATGAAGAAAACCGTTTTCTTTTACTGTGCATGTGCAAAAGTAACCCGAACTGAAAATTGAGAACTCCCAGTGCCATAAAAGACATCTCTTGTTGTCTTTTCAAGATTATTGCAAATAGTAATATTTATTTGAAACTTTACTGAATATATCAATGCACTTTTCAAAAATAATAATGGTGTAAGTGCACAAGTAAAAAGCTAAAATTCACCTTAAGAAAGACATGATGAAATCCCAATATTTCGTATACAAATTACTTTCAATTCTTGAGGAGAAAAAAAATCGGAAAAATATGTTCCAAAATGCGTAAGGCACTCTCCTGCTTAGGCAATCAGTTGCGAACAAAGCAAGAGAAAGAAGCTGTACTTTTCTATGCTTCTGCCCCACTTAATGACAATGACTATCAGCGAAAAAAAAAATATTTTTCGCTTCATGTAGCTGCCTCTAGTCGCTGGCAGATCTCTGAAGAAACAGGCAGTTCTACATACAATTTTGGAGTTCACTGAGCTTTTATTTTGAAAAGTGCAAGAAGTGATTATTTTCTCGGAAACCACGCCCTAGACCTCCACATGTGGCACATAGATATGTATGGTCTCGCTGAGTTGAACCATTAAGATTTAGGGAGCGAAAAAGGAGCGAGAGAAAATTAATGTGATCTTGATGATCTCAACAATGAACACGAAGTATGAGCACGATTAAAAGAAAACTGAATTTAAACGAAAGCATTTACGTTTATCTCTTCCTGTATATGGTACCTCTCTTGATCGTTGCTAGATGTTTTAAAGTGCAGTGCAGGTATTTCTTCAGTAAAAGGCTTCTTCTTAGAGTATTACAACAAATATTTTCCTAATTTGTTGAGAAAGAAAAAGCTTTACTAAACTAAATATTACATAAAAAGTTGAAACGGAAGTTTTGATTTCGCAGCTAACGTTCACGTCTCTTTTGTTTGTATTATTTTCAGCTAAACGAGTTGTTGAAAGTGGTTTTTCTAGCGGTGAGTTAGTAAGTCCCTTTTCATTGTTCTTTCAAAAAAAGAAAAAACGTTCTTTGAAATATTGTTTAGGTAAATAATATTTACCTGTAAAAAATTGAACTTTATCTTAAAATACGATGGAAGCCGCAAAGAAAATGTACATAAAAAAGTAAACAGTATTTTCTATTTACTACATTTTTATTTCACTTTTAGATTACGTGTTATTTCTATATATATGATTCTGATAAAACACTATAAATTTATATTTAATTGTTTCTAACGGTGGAGACTCCATAATGCCGTCTTTACAGTGGACATTCAATTTCCTTAGCGCACATTTCAAAACGTTGTGGTTAGTAGTTCAGTTTGCAACAAATACAAGTGTAAATCCTCAAAGTTTACGTAATTATAGTTATTACTATTATTATTTCGATCATAACATGACATCTAGTACTAGTCTACGTGCTGTAACTACGGAAAGGAGAAGGTTGATTGGCTATCTATTCAACCAATGGTCGGAAATCTCATGGAATGCTATATGAACTCCTAGTGAGAAGCAAAAAGTAGACTTTTTTTTAAATTTTATGCTACAGATATACAGATGCTTATCAGAATAATGGAAACACCTGTAGTTGGCAACACGTCAGATGTATGGGTTGGCAGTGGTGTCGTGGCGACCGCAGCGCCGGACTGCTGGTGGTGGTGTGTTAGGTCGGTCTCCATACTACGTCAGGCGTCGTGGAACAGGAGTGTGCAGTGGCTGCAGCAGACGGAGGTAGTGTAAAATGGGAGACCTCTCAGAGTTTCAAAGAGGGCAAATTGTTGGTGCGCGGTTATGTGGAGTGAGTGTGACGGCAGTGGCTAGTGTGTTAGGTGTGTCGCCAGGGACAGTGTCGAAGGTGATGACGGCCTACACAACACACGGGAAAACCACATCGGGGAAGCGGAACAGTGGGCGGAAGAAAAGCATCAGTGACAGGGCACGCCGGGTATTAAAGCGCATTGTCACGCGGAACCGTCGTGCCACTGCGGCGCAAGTGACGGAGGAACTCAATCAGCACCTCCCCCAACCTGTTTCGACAATCACAGTCCGCCGCGAATTACATGACATGAACTTACGGGGTCGTGTTGCACGGGCCAAACCTCTCATCAGGGACCAGAACGCTTTAGCACGCCGCAAATGGTGCCGCGACCATGCAACTTGGACCGTTGACGACTGGAAACGTGTGGTATGGTCGGATGAGTCACCATTCACCCTATTCCAAACCACGGGCCGTGTTTATGTGTGGAGAACGCCCAAAGAAGCGTATGATCTGCAGTGTCTCCGCCCAACTGTGAAACATGGCGGCGGCACGGTGATGCTGTGGGCCGCAATATCATGGTTTTCATTGGGTCCTGTGGTCACACTTCGCGGACGCATCACTGCCAACGATTATGTCGCAATTTTAGGAGACCACTTGCATCCTATGGTCCGGATGTTGTTCCCGGACAATGACGCCATATTCGAGGATGATAATGCACCCATTCACACAGCTGGAGTTGTTGCAGCGTGGTTAGAGGAACATCGGGATGAAGTTCAACACCTCCCCTGGCCCGCCCAATCCCCAGATCTCAACATAATTGAACATCTGTGGTCCATCTTGGAAACACGACTCCGGCGACGATTTCCACCTCCATCCTCTCTCACAGAACTGGCCGATGCCCTGCACGAGGAACGTTGTAATATTCCACTTGCTACCATTCACGACCTCTATGCCTCCATCGCACGTCGCATCAAGGCTGTTCTGAAGGCGAAAGGTGGCCCGACACCATATTAATCTGGTAAGTTGCACTTTCGTTCAGGTGTTTCCATTATTCTGATAAGCATCTGTAAGTTCCAATACTAGTTACGAACATTGGTGAAAATACTTTGGGATGGAGCTCTTGTACCTAGGAAGAAGGGACAAAAAAGACATACAATTCATAGAAGATTTGTTAAATAATAACATTCAATATAGTTATTTATTCAAAAGATGTCATATACAAGTGTCTTCACTTATATTATGAACTCATAATTTTTTTTGTATAATTCCTGACAAATCCCATAATATCTTAACCAGAATGATGACAACGTATAATATTTCATCTAAGACTTAGTAACCAATTTTTCTCTCCTTTTTCTTAATTGTTTAATTGATTGACTTATATTTATCTTGTTTTTATATATTTCTAAGTTGATTAATTGAGAACTATACTTATAATTCTTCAAAATTATAACATGTAGATTTCAGAACTCTTGTACCAACCTTTGCAATTATATATATTAATTTATTACGAAATTCTTCAGTGAATATGTTTTATATGATAATTATTCAATCCTGATTTTTTGTAACCATTTATAATATTACAATATTTTATATAACTGTTCATAGGACATGAATAAGGTATTATTATTATATTTCGTAATATTTTCTTTAATGACCTACACTGTAATTATTTTGATTAAAAACTAAATTGTAATGTACCATTGTACCGAACGAGAAGTTCTCTTTTTTGACTATGACTGATAAGGGTGACCGACTACTCAAACGTCTTAATACAAAGTTTAAATCCTATTAGTTTATTTCTAGTACATCTTATGTTTATTTTCTGCGAGTTTCTTGAATTACTTACTTTATTACTTGTATGTTTTTACTTATTTCATGTACCCTTTGGCTATTTTATGCATCACAGTGTATTACAGTTCATTTTATCTGAATTTTGTTGCTTGCCTCATGTATTCAATTGTATTATTCAACTAACTTGCAACCTAACATGTATTGACCAAGTGCTATCTTGGCCCTCCAGCTGTTCATAGCGCTCAAATAAATAAATAAATTATTATTATTATTATTGGTAGTAACTGTAGCATATAATTTTTTCTTGAAAATTTGTTCTGCTGGAAAATATATAATATTTGTTCATGAATTACATTGATCACAGGTTTTCTTGTTCAAATCACACCTATAACTATATCAGGTGACAATAATGAAAGACAGGCTTTGAAAACCTCTTTAGTCACATTGCTTGAAGCTTTAGAAATGCTCTATATTCGCGTCGGGTTCAATGAATCCACCATAAATTTACAGAGTTTTAAACAGATACGTTTGTTACTGGAAATACTGTGTTCATAGAATGAAATTAGGCCATGACAACTTCGTTGCACCATTGAATACAGATGCTATTCATACTTACACAATTCATTTTTACTTCAGTACGCCTTTGTTGTTTTTATACACTGAGAAAAAACGCTTACATTCCCAACAATGTAAATGTAACATTTGCAGTATTATGTAGGTTGCGTACGTTAATACGTACGGAACATACGTAATACGTAAGTAACCCACGTTCAATGAAATTGGCGATTGGTGGTGCGTGCATTACAAGTAATGTCAAGTGGAAAAAGTATTTATTATGTATGTTACCTACGTCTTCCTATTGTCTCTACATGCTACAATTTTTGGCAGGACGGAATATCCTGCCGACATGTAAAATGAATAATGTGACGTCATATAGGAACACAGGCAAGCAGGATGGAACCTCCTGCCAAGAATGAAAGAAGGAGAAGTCAGTATATACATTACAGACGGCAATTTCCTACGTAATAGCAGGAGTCGCCTGCAGTAACACTATAATGCTGGAAACACATGATTTGCAGGACATTTCTTGTATCAACATTGGGAACGATTGCATGCAAATACAGCAGGAGACACAGTCTAGCAGGAGAAGGTTAAGTGTGTTGCGAAGTATTAAACTCGTTGCAAATTGTTGCGATGTATTACAAGTAGCTCGCGAGATGGCAGCACAGTTTTCTTTATAGCCAGAAGCTAAAACTATAATTATTGTGCATGGGAGATCTGTTTTAAAGCAAACACGAAAGGCAAAGCGATTAATATTATTAATATATGTGATAATTTAAAGATTTCTTAATGCATTTATGTTACTTCTCATATCTAAAAGCCAAATGTGCGCAATCAGTTATTGTATAATAGTTTATAAGAAAAGAAGTATGCAGATACTAACATTAATCGGATTTAACGTCTGGTCTATGAAAGAATAAAATACTTAAATTTCCAATATCTGCAGTTTACTTCTCGGGGCATTTTGCTCTAGAATGAAGTTATTAATTTCAACGTATGGAGAAGCAGAAGGAACTAGCATGCTATGACCTTCCGATACAGGTTCCTCATCCATTCTTTCCGTCTGATACATCTATACATTCTGGAGGTAACTCGCGTATACGATGTAGAGACCGTCCTGCCAGGAGGGAACCTACCAGTGTTGCCAACCGTAGCGGAATTCCGCTACGCGTAGCGACTTTTCGTTGCCCTGGCGACAAAGCGGCGATGGACAAAAAATGCTGAAAATGTAGCGACTTTTGAAAACATATCTTAAAACTTTCAACTTTTTCCCATAGCTTGAAAGAAGTCGACAAATTAGGTTAGAAAACATTTTTTAAATGTTAAGGCTCAATCCAAGTGGCTCAATCCCGCCTCTTTCGTTTGACGTCCAATTATTCAAAATTCAGTGCAGGTAAACTAAATGCAATTTTCACAGACCAAAAGTCCATGTAATGCGTCAATAATGAGTTCAATTAGTTGTAAAGAAATACTACTAGTAACCTCAGGATTGTGTGCAGACATTTTTGGGACAGAATAATGTCCCAAAAGTGTCTACACACAATGCTGAAGTTATTACTAACGTTTCCCTAAAGCTACTTTTATTTCTTGCTACTGTTTTGCTTGTAGAGGGAAAATACACAAATTTCAATAAAGGGGATTGTCCCGTTTTTGAGACCGCTCATGCTGCTGCTGACTTCATTCAATATTCATTCACAATCTGAATTGGGTCATACAGCGCACCTTCTGTTATTGTGTCTCACAGTTAGCATCTACAGGAAGCCATATCCTCGACGAGATTTTGCTAATTTAAACCAGAAACTTATTTAAGTAAAATGTTAATTTTGAAATGATGGAAAATACTATGCAAACAGGGACGTACGCAGGGGTGTGTGTACGGGGACGAGACATTACCCGAAATTTCAACTTCTATGTCAGTTTTATATAACTTCATGAGTATTTTTACATAGTTAATTAACAATTTATATTCATGCTGAACTTAAGCTCTCAATTTAAAAACTAGACATCCCTCCCACTAAAATTATTGCATACGTGCCTGTACGGAAAACACCGAATTTGTCGATTTATATCACTTCATAAAAGAGTTTTCCAAAATCGAACGTGTCTTTCAGGTAGGGCAGCAACTAGGGGGGAGGAGGAGGAGCATGAGCCTCGGGGCCCTGTTGGGAGGAAGCCAGAATGTTCAAACATTCATCGAATGTTTTCTTGCTCTTTATCAA